>JAHWFO010069483.1:0-15475 GCA_023313115.1 Rhysida immarginata | reverse complement strand
GACGTTTGATATATTACATGCTGTATTTTAGCATTGAAAGTTCCAATGAGCCATAATGGTTCCACTAAACCAGGTTCCTTGAAAACAATTTCGACTACCATTAATTTTACTTTATATTCATTTTTGACACATCATTCCAAGTCATTTGATATATTACATGCCATATTTTAGCAATGAAAATTTTTGAGGGTGTCATAAGGGTACGTGTCATTGTTTCGATTTCAACAGTTTTCAAAATGGTTCATTCCCGGAACCATATTTATTAATTGGCGAAAATAGTAATTTATATCCGCTTCTATAGTTTGTCTCACTATATGAAAAAAGCTACAAGGCTGTATGGGAAAGCCACGTTAATAATTGTCATCTCATTCAGATCAACGCGCAGCCAATAGAAAAGAAACTGTACCCATAGAGGCTAAAATGAAACTTAAAGAGTGCTTCTTGTCTTTGAGTATTACACGTGCGCAGTCGGAGACTATTTTACGGGGCGGAGGTGAAAAAGTAGTGATGTGCTTTCCCATACTGCCTTGTAGCTTTTTTCATATAGTGAGACAGAGTATATCTCGTCGTTACGGTTTGTTTCATATATTACTTAATATACAACGAGATAGAATACATAGAGAGGCTGTCCCATTGGATACAGCGGCCTTCGCGGCGAATAGTAGCAAACTCGGTCGCCATGTTTTCTTTAGTAAAGCGAAGTCAGTTACGTGTTGGATCAGATAGCTTTACCTGGGTTTCTAGTGACAAAAAGTCGTGGTTTTTATTTGAGTTTTGTAAAGTATTTTTTTTTTCTTTTTGCTTTTATAATAAAACGTGAACATGCCTGCAGTTTATTCAGCGTACAACTGTAGTAATCGAAGCGATAAAACAATATTTATTTCAGATTACAAATTAGTTATATTAATGTAGGCATTTGCATTTCGTATACCCTTCATTTCTTTCGTATGTAGGGATCCTCAATTAGGCAAAGCCTATCATGGAAATTTAAATTGCTAAAATAAACCTCAGGTAATGGTAAATTGCGCCCTGGGCATGATGATCATTCTTTCACCCCGTCTTCTCATAGTTGGTCTTCGCGGCGTCCCCCCCCCCCCTCGCTAGCCAGTATTTTTACCTGCAGGATATAGTGATATATATGTAGAATGAATCACTTGTGTAAATCAAAGTCTTCTGAAAATTATCAGGCAAATGTATATAAGACTCGTTATATATAAGGGTCAAAAGGCTGATTCTATTAAAAAAATAAAAAATAAAAAAATAAAAACGTTAAAATATGAAGTGTTAATTGTACATTTAGAAAATATTTGTCACACACAATCCTTTAATTTAGTGTTCCTTGGTTCCTTTCACAAGGCACTTGAGTCAAACTTCCGCGGCAGACTTAAATTATCAAACTTTTAGGATTTTGTTATTACCACAAACAAAATATAATTTATTATAATTTGAAATAAAAAGATTATTATATTTCTTTAAAGGTTTTAATTTGATTTTCTGTCAATAAAAATATTTTGCGGAACCCCCAAGGTTTGAAAATCGCCCCTTTAGTCATGGGTTCCTCTACTACGCCCGTAGGAAACCATACTTTAGTTACAGGTCTGCCACGCCGATTATACTAAGGAAAAAATGGCGGACGGACTTTCAATTGGTTTCAAATATGGCGGCTGTACAGCCACTCTATGTATTCTATCTCGTTGTTAATATATCTCTCCATTGAAAATTGCTAGGTGGGGTCGTAAAGGTACCATTTGTGGACGTGCTAATGAACCGATTTAGATAAAATTTATGATTTTTTCATGGCATGTACCATGTTCATCGACTGACGAAAATAATAATGAATAACCGCATCTATCTCGTCATTACGATTTGTTTGATATATAACTCTATATATCTTCCCATTGAAAATTGCTAGGCGGGAAAGTAGAGGTACCATTTGTGCACGTGCCAATGAACCGATTTATATAATATTTGTAACTGGTTCGTGCCATGAACGATATTCATTGACTGACGAAAACAGATTTTGAAAATCTTTCATAGCCTCGGAGGAGTAAGAGTTACAGCCAGACGGACAGACAGACACGTTTCCCCACACTGAAAGCATAAAGCACCTTTCGGTACTTAATAATGATGGGTGAAGTTTATTTAAAGCCTGGTATGGATTATAAAAATTGTAACATAGTCGGCCAGGTATTGGATTATCACAACTGTGCAACCAGTGCTCTCGTTTTTATGATTCATAGCTTGACATCATTTAAAGATGAAATTCATAAAATGCCAGTGAACAATTTAAAAGCTGAAAAGAGTTTTAATGTATTGAAATCAATTATATTAGAGCTTGAAAAGGTCGGTTTTGAAGTTATAGCTATTACAACTGATAATACCGTGTGTCCACAAATTTTAGACTCACTTGATAAAATGTATTATCTATTAAAACAATAAAAGAGTTGTATAATTTAAATAATAAAATAATATTATGTTATAAAAAGTTTTAATTTATAAATATATTCATTTTCATTAAATTAATTAGTATTTATGTCATAAAATGATTATCTGCTCTCCTATAATTTTAGACTCAGCATCCGCCATCATTAATTTTTTAATAGCTGTCGTAATTTGTGCTGAAGGTATTACTAAATAACATTATATTATTACACTAGCTGTTTACCCGGCGTTGCTCGGGCTGTTTTTTTATGAAATGTTGCAATTTCTGTGTGTGAATATTCAGAAAAAGAACACATGTAAAAAACTCTGAATTTATATAGAAAAAATACATGTTTTAGGTTCTACTAAAGGGCCGTATTTGGGGACGCTATGCATTGGAAGCTTTTAAAAAGAAATCTTTTTGAATTTTCAACATGAAATTTTTCTATTTAAATTGAAAGCTTTTTTCGTTGATCGAGCTCAAATTCGAAGAATTTTTGATTCATCTGAAAGTTAATACACAGCCAACATGAGCACATGAAAAACGTTTAGGATTAATAAACCATTAAGAAATGACATAACCAAGTACCGAAAGGCTAAACTAAACCATTCGCGAAACCATACTTTTCAACTGCCCTATGTTAACTTTGAAAGTTTCTAATGGACCATAATGATACCATTAAACCACGTACCTTTGAACAAATTTGAACTATCATTAACTTCATGTTGTATTCATTATTACACATCATACCAAGTTATTTGATATATTACATGCCATATTTTAGCATTGAAACTTCCAAATAACCATAATGGTTCCACTAAACCAGGTGCTTTGGAACCAGTTTCTACTATCTTTAATATAAGGTTGTAGTCATTCATTCCGCATCATTCCAAGTTGTTTCATATATTAAATGCCGTATCTTAGCATTAAAAGTTTCCAATGGGCCACAATGATACCATTAAACCATTGAACAAATTTGAATTATCATTAATTTTACGTTGTATTTTACACATCATTTCAAGTTGGAAATGACCATAGCAGTTGAAAAGGACGTTAATACCAAACAAACCAAACCAACTAACCAATCAAGTTGTTTGATATAGTACATGCAATATTTTAGAATTGAAAGTTCCAATAAACCATAATGGTTCCACTAAACCAGGTGCCTTTGATCCAATTTCGACTATCATTAACTTTACACATCATTCCAAGTTGTTGATATACAGGGTGGGGAACATAACTTCCTGATTTCAAAACCCAATAAAACCTATTTTGTTTTATATATTTTCTTTATAATTTAAGTACATATTGAAAGTTTTGTTTTAGACAGTCTTGAAAATCATATGAGGTAGATGACGCTCTCCCTGGTCCATACACTGAATAAGCAGATTTCTGGCGTTACTCATTTCATGAGGTATTCGGCAATTTCTGCCCGGTTGTTGGCTTTCAGGTCTTGCAGGGTCCTTGGACGGTTAACACAAATAGGGGGTCCTTGGACGGTTAACAGGGTCCTTGGACGGTTTAAAAAAAAACCATAAAAACCGCAAGGGGGTCAAATAGGGGGAGCGTGTTGGCCATTCCAAATCGCCCCTTAATGAGATGAGGTACTCCGGGAAGTGTTCCATCAAAATAGCCATTGATGCCTTTGAAGTGTGAGCCGTTGCTACGTCCTGTTGGAACCAAATGACCCCTAAGTTCAATTCATGAAGTCGTGGAAAAAATTTCCTCCAACATATTCACTTACTGGTCTGAATTCACTGTCAATGTTACCTCAAACCAGGACCATTAACCCCAGCTGAGGAAATTGCACACACCACTGTGACTTTAGATAAATCCTAAATAGTAACCCCTATTTTAATCTTATATTCAGATTGTACACAGTTTTCAAGAAATGTTTTATTCTCGGTGTTTTTTCAATTGATTCAACCCTTTAGGAGATAGAGGCCCTGAAAGTGTAGAACTTTTAAAGTTTTGAACCCAATTTTATCGATGAAGTCAAAGAGATAGAGAGTGTATCTTACAAACATTCCTATTCTAATTTTTCATGTGTTTAAGAATCCGAAGTCAGAATTTCAATAAATACTCACAGACTCAGCCTGCATAGGACTGCTGCCCCCAAGACTTTGCTTGTGCACTAAAAATTTTGAATTTCTGAAATTTGATTTCGCATTCTTAAAGACCTTCAAAAAGTTGAATAGGAATGTCTTTATCTCTTCAAAAAGACCCACTCTCTATCTCTGTCTTCATTGATAAAATTGGGTTCAAAACTTAAAAGTTCCAATACGCTTACAATCGCAGAACGATTATACGCAATAGGAAAGTTCGGACCAAAAATCGATAACTTTTTTTGTTACTAAAGAAAGAGTGTTAAAATTTTGCACAAACATAAAATAGTGTATGACGCTTCTAATGAATTGCTTTTTATTAGAATTTTTCGTAATACAAAATTTTTAAAAAACAAATAAAAATCTACGATCTGGGTACTGCTCCAACCAGCCCTAAGGACTTGTAAATAGCGTTAATGTTTCCATGTCCACAGTGACGCAATTGGTTGGCACATATGCAAGGTGAGCAGAAGGTTCCTGGTTCGAACCCAGGCTGTGGAATTTTCTCTCCTATTTCCATCAATAATCAGTGTTCTAATTCACTCCCTCTGGCATGAATGCAGGCTTCACAGCGTCGCCGCATGGACTGACGTAAAAAGTTCAAAGGTTCCTGGTTCTTCGCGAATATGGTCCGCAGCTATGGCGTTTCCGGCTACCAGCTCTTCATCTGATCCCACTGGTGCCTCGTATACCAATGTCTTTAAGTGTCTCCACAGATCCAAACAACTCTTTCGTGCAGGTAGGATTTCAACTTTTTTATCTCAAAAACAATGCCCCAGAGAAAAAAAATGAAAGAAGTAAGTGTTGCTTAGATTTTATCCCATTATCACCTAGAAGCCGAGAGAAATCTACCTGCCGATTTTCAAGTTTGTAGGCTTCATAGTTCTGGAGATTTCGTAATGAATGAATGAATGAATGAATGAGTGAGTGTATACATTTTCGCTCTTTCTTTTATATAATAGTATTTTCCCGCTGCAAAAATCCTCGTCGTCCTCGGCCGGGATCAAAGCCACATCTACGGGCATCAGAGCAACACCACCTAGACAAAAGGCCTGGTAACGGAAACGTCATACACTGTTACATCATCATTAGTCGACCATTGTTAATCCTATTTCTACCTATAATAAACCCTAAATATGGTCGACTAATGATGATGTAACAATGTATGACGTTTCCGTTATCAGGCCTTCTGTCTAGGAGGTGTTGATCAGAGGAGAGCACGCAACCACTGAGCCATCGAGGCCAATAAGGAAAAGTAAAGTTGTCTGCTAGACAGAGAGTAATGCCCACGCAAATGGCCAGAGAGCGCCAGTGAAAAAAAAATCACGCTTTAAACAATGGAGTTTCCCATCCTCTATTTCTTCATCCATACATTGGGCGAGGTCATAGCCAAAGTAATTTTTTATGCCCTATTGTTGCAGAAACTTTACTCTGCATTGTAGGACATAACATACATTGGGCGAGGTCAAAAATGCAAATACCGAGTTGAGTTGGTGAAGCAATGATCATTGCTCGATTGTTAACGTATTGTTGACTGTCGTAGCAACAATGGCTTACTTCACTAACTCAACTCGGTGTTAGCATTTTTGACCTCGCCCATCGTAGGCTCATGTCAGACAGACAGATCAAGCAAAATATTATTTTTTACCCTTTCCCCTTTGGGCCAACCTGACACTCGGCACATGTAAACCTTACCCTGAACCTAACGAACATCTGGTGCAAGTATGAGCTCAAAAGGATAAGTGGTTCAAAAGTTTTGAGAACATTTACAGACGCACCCTGAATTTTTATATAGACCTTTCCATTGAAACCGAAACTGCAGTAACTGCGCAGAAGCAGGACAGCAAACAACTTGCGTTTCTTAGGCTAAGGTCAAAAACTCTCACCGGTGAGAAGAGTTAGCGCTTGGTCGGTCAGAAATCCCGGTGAGAAAACAGTGACGTCATTTTAACGTGGTCAGAAACGCGAGTTAGTGCTGCTATGCCTAACCGGTTAGTCTAACCGTCCTCACCGAGAAAAAGACGGTTAGCTCAGTGAGAAATTACGTCATCATTCTCTCACCGGTGAGGGTTTTTGACCACAGCCTTACTTGAAATGTGCAAACACAATACTACACATCCGGAGAAAAACGGAAGTTTTTTTTTCGTTAGTCCAGTTTCGGTTTCAAGGAAAAGATAAACTCTTTCGCCACCTCTTGAGTAAACAAACAAACATAAACCAAGATATATGATTTTACCCCTTCCCCCCTACTTTAGGGACATGTAAACCTTACTCTGGACCTAAGGAATACATGTTGAAAATGTTAGCTCAATCGGATAAGTGGTTCAAAAGTTTTTAGAACATTTACAGACGCACCCTGAGCCTGAATTTTTATATATAAAGATTTAAATAACTTTTATTTAATAATAACCTATTTAAACGCTCTTAATTAGTAAAAATAGCAATGGGAAGAGGTACCTGTTTGTCCGAGTATGAAAAAATACAAATTGATGCATTGAAGGAACAGGGTCTGTTAACTAGAACAATAGCTAGTCGCCTTAGTCGATCTCAAACTGCAGGTCAGCATTATATCACCCACAGGGCTGACTACTGCACCAAAAAACACTCTGGATGGCAACAGCAGTTGAAATGTCAACAGAAACGAACGATTATTAGAGAAATAAAGAAAAAGTCCAAATCCTACATACAACTAGCAAAAGACCCAACCATTAATGTATCAAAGTCTACAATTGGAAAGGTTGTGAAGACTTGTGGACACTTGGTGTACAAGAAGAGAAAAAGTGCCCCAAGGTTGACATCTGCCCACAAGGAGAAGAGACTGCTCTGAGCTAAAGAACACATGAGTTGGACTTCTCATTGGAGAATAATCATCTATAGTGATGAGAAATTCAACCTTGATGGCCCAGATGGTTGGCAATATTACTGGCATGACCTAAGAAAGGATGAAGAGCTCTTACCAAAAGGTCAGTGTGAAGGGGATAGTGTTATGGTTCAGCTGGAGTGGCAAAACTCCAATAGCATTCATCAATTGCAGGATGAATGTTATTGTATATCAAAATATGCCACTACAATCGTTTTTGCTATTTGCTGAGGGTATCACTGGCTCTCTATGGCAGTTTCAACAGGATAATGCCCCAATCCATGCTGCCTCTAGAATACAAAAATGGTTAAGGACATTGATGCTGATGTTTTACCCTGGCCAGCACTTTCAGCAGACCTAAACCCAATTGAAAACCTATGGGGAACGCTGGCCAGGGATGTTTACAAGCAGGGGAAAACTTTTTCCACAACTCAGGAATTGAAAACTGCAATTCTTGAGTCGTGGGAAAAATACATGATAAACAATTAAAAATTATTTGAAACAATGCCTAATCTAATTTATGAGTAATTGTTAATAAAGAAGGGGTTATACATTATTAAAAATGGAAATTTTGAATTGTTTTGACATATAAGTCTATAATTTATGGATACGTAATTTCTTATTGTGTTAGAATTTCTTTGTTTTTTGTTAGAAATATCATACATTTTGTTGTTCTATTTAATTAATTTATTATTTCTAGTTGTAAATATTATAATTTATACATTAATTTATTAATATTTTTGGTTGTTTTTAAAAAAAGAATATAAAAGAAGTGAGTCTAAAATTTGTGGACTCACTATAATTTAATTGTAGAAAAATCATGTCTCTTTTTAACAACCCACCTAAATTAACAATTCAATATCCTCATCCCAAAGACAGCAGTAGACTATTATTCTTCATAATCGATTCTGTTCATATTTTAAAGAAAATTCGAAACAATTAGCTGAATCAACGGTCAAGTCTTGATATGCTTTACTCTGACTTTAATACTAGTTCAAACACTGCTGACAGTAAATGTATCGCCTCATTTCATTGTCTTAAAGAAATGCTCGCCTTTGAAAAAAAGTGATCGTCTCAAGAACGAATATATTTTGAAACTCAAGGCATTAAATCCATGTTTAATTGACAGGCAAAATGTGAAATAATTTTTGCAGTTTTTCAATAAAATTATTATCAGTGCTTTAAGAGAGTTAGGTCAACCAAAACATTCTGGACATTGGGAAGAAACAGCCAATTATATTGATATAATCTGCAGGTGGTGGGATATTCTCAATGTCAAAACATTGTTAAAAGGATAACGTTTATGAAACCTCTTCGAACAAACAATCACCCATATATTTGAATTTTTGGAAAAGGTTTTGAAATGGCTTGACATATGGGAGTCCAGCCAAAAAAAATGGATAACTCACGAATGACACTTATAATGCTTTAATACTAACAACAAGTGAAATTCTAAAAATGTCAATGTATTGTTTAAATGAAAAACTCTTTAATTTTTTTCTTCTAAATAAATGTAAAAAAACATTAAATAAATAATTAAAAGCTTAAAAGCCTAAATTTAATTTGAAGAATAGAAAGTATTAACCAGTCCATGTAATCACATGGTGTTATGGAAGAAACAAGTAAAGGTCAATATAAGATGCAAATATGATCAAAAATTATCAGAAGATTTGGGGTTAAACTAGAATGTTCTGTACTTTTATATACCTATAAATGGATAACATATGGGAATGATGTGATTATATAATAATAATCTTTGCAGACAAACAAACTGTTTCTTATATAAAGGAGGCTAGGATGTCAAAACATTATCTGATGAAAGTACCAAGTTTTTGCCAATTGGTTTATGTCAGTTGGGCCTCTGTCAGTATTCATTAACTCAATTCAGGAGTCTACGGTCATTCACTTTATGTAAGATTTTGAAATCATACATTTTAGCATTTTGACCTATGTGCAGGATATGCCGTACTGATGATTTTATAAAGGTTGTGCTGCAATAATAACGTTTTTCAATTTAACCAGCAATTTTTCAAAATGACCAACGGCATATCCATCAGCCCTTTCCTAGCAGATCTCTACATAAGGCATTTAGAATATAAGGCCTCCCATATTTTGTCATACTTCCCCAAGGTTTAATGTAGATATGTGGGTGATATATTCGCCATATTCGACTGCCAAAACCACGATCTAAACAATTTTCTAACTGAAATCAACAACTTAGCTCCCGTCCATAAACTTTACTATGGAAACCGAGAAAGAATGCAACCTACCTTTATTAGACTTGATGTTACAGAGAAAAGTTCATGACCTACAATTGAAATATACAGGAAACCTAACTTCATCCAATCATATATTCATGAAAAATCCAACCACCGCTACTCCCACAAAATAGCAGTGTTTCATCAAAGATCAACAGGGCTCTGAAATCACCAATGACGAAAGAAAGAAGAGAAGATGCTCTACAAAATATCAGACATTTCGCCATCTACAACGGATATAACCACCAATATAATAGACAAATTTAAGCGGAAACTTGAGAGGAGAGTGAAAATATCAAGAGTGACAACTTTAAAACCGTGCAAGGAGAAATAGAAACAGTTCATAATTCTATCATATAACAAGAAACTCACAAAAGGTCTAAATAAAATCGCCCATGTCTTTGGTCTAAATGTAGAATGCAAAACTGGACACAGCATCTAAAAAATTCTTGGCAATATAAAAGACCACCCACCACACGAAACAAGCTCGGGAATTTATGAACTGAGATGTAGTTCCTGTGATCTCAGCTACATAGGCGAGAGTAGAAGAATTATAAAAACACGCCTAATGAACACTTTGTATCAAAAACGAAAAACCTGAAAGCTGCAGTTTTTTACAGCATTTCCTGCACACAGGTCATACAGCTTAAATGAATGGTTTCAAAATCTTACACAAAGTGAATGACAATAGAATCCTGAATTTTATATTCCCATGAGATTGCAGAAAGGCCACCAAATGAGTTAATGAATACTGACAGAGGCCCAACCGACCTAACCAATTAGCAAAAACTTGGTACTTTCATCAGATAACGTTTTGACATCCCTGCCTCATTTATGTAGTTTGTTTATCTGCATGGATTATTATTATAATCACATCATCCCCCATATGTTATCCATTTATACGAGGACGTTTTAAAAAGTAATGCCTCCATGGCTGTAACGTTTTTATTTCTTAACCGATTTTCAAAATTCTTTTTGTATCTTATACTCACATTTGTCCTCTATGTAAGGCACTATTCACTTTTTGACATAGTCCCCATCCCTTTCCACGCATTGCGCCAACGCGTGACTAGTTGGGTGTACCCGTCGGAGAGGAATTCTGGAGTTGTTGTCGACACCAGGATTGAATGGCAGCTTTGGGCCCTCTTCTGGTGTACGATAACGTCTGCCCGCACACGAGTCGCCACATACCAAAGGTGTTGCAGCGCCTACAATTCAAAGACTTTGTACCTTGCCACTTTCACCACTTCCCAAAGAAGAAAGAGCCCCTTAAGGGACATGAGTTGGTTCTGACGGTGAGGTAAACGCTGCCATTCAATCCTGGTGTCGACAACAACTCCGGAATTCCTCTCCGACGGATTCACGCAACTAGTCACGCGTTGACGCAATGCGTGGAAACGGATGGAGAGTATGTCGAAAAGTGAATAGTGTATTACATAGAGGACAAATGTGAGTATAGGATACAGAAAGAATTTTGAAAATCGGTCAACAAATAAAAAAAAAAGTATAGAATAGTCTAGGTTTAACCAGAGACAAATCAAAGACAGAGACTGGCATTGACCTCCCCTCTAGTGGTGCCTTCGCGCCGCCATATTGGAATTGGCAAGAAACAGCTAATCGCCCGAGGCAATGCACGTGAATCAATCGGTTTGGTTTGATTTATTTGGTACTAGCAAAGGTACCCGGCGTTGCCCGGGATAATTCCACTTGGATGTAAACAGAACAATCTCCAAAAATTAAATTAAATTTTGCAATATCTTAAAAATAAACCCATGAAAATTCTTTCCAAAAGAAACAGCTAATGAAAATTCGAAAAAAAGGCTCACGATGGCTGGACCTCTCCAATAATTTCTTACTCACGTAATCTTACCTCAGATGTATACTTAGTGTTGTTGCAATTTCCACTCTCCTCTCGATGTGTTGAAGCAAAACTTGGCCATTCATCACTTTGTGCAGTCTAGCGCTCGCCAATTCTTCTATTTACTTGCTTCCCATTTGCTCAATACATCACGGAGCTAACTGTCGTCTTTCCACTCTTTCTTAATAGTCTGCTAACTCTCCATTATCTCCAGTTACTCATCATTTTTAAAGATTTTCAAGAAATTGTTAAGTACTAAGAACTCTCTTTTCTAAGAAAAGCCTGAATAACAGGAATTCTATGCATTGTTACAAATTGAAACTTATCCATAATTTTATGGATTTTATGTTCATTGTTATAATTCTTGGAAAGATTGCTTTAACATTACATCATCATTCTGTGCTCATTGTTATTGGTGAATTGCGCGTTGATACCATTGTTGATGCGAACACAATGGGCCTATTGTTGCACAAACTTTGCCTTGCATTGTTGGTCATGAGATATATATTGTTGGTTTATGCAGTGTGTTTGTGAATTGCGTGCTGATACCATTGTTGATACCTATTGTTGTACAAACTTTGCCATGCATTGTTGGTCATGAGATATTTCTCATTAAAATGCCTTGCCATAACCATGAATATCGATTTTTTATCGATATTTATTATTTTTCCGAAATCTGAGGTAGACAGTGACCTTCCTCATGCTTTGAAGGTCATGTATGCGAAATTTTATCAAGATCGGAATAAAATTGTAGATTTGTATAAAAAACATACAAACCCACAAACATTCTTCTTTATATATATAGATAGATAGAAGATAGATTAACGTCCTTTTCAACTTCTATGGTCATTTCAGGACAGGGTTATAGGGGTTCTTTAATTATAGAGGGGTTCTTTAACGTTCAGTTGGCAAACAACTACACGAGGCCAACATCTTTACTTCCTTTCCAAAGGAGTGTGTGATCTCAGGATTTTCTCCCTGAAAAAATCCTCGTCGTCCTCAGCCGGAGTCGAACCCGCGTCCTCGGGCATTAGAGGCGATAATGCAACCACTGAGCCACCGAGGCCTATGTGAACAATCGCATACAATTGCTTATTACAATATGTGGATTAATAAATTGATTAATCTATTGAACTGAGAATTATTTCTTCCTTTTCTTTTAATTTAAAATTTTAAAATATTTGTCTTTTAAAAATTCGTTAGGCATTGAATTAGTTATTTGGAGTTATTAAACGTATACGTATTCGTTAGTTAATGCAATAAACTTTAAAAAAAATCAGAAAACAGGTTATGCTTACTAATACTTCCAGAAATCATCTACAAAAACAGCTGAAATTACATTGAGAATATATGCCGCCTTAGGTTTTTGCCAATCGTAAAATGGCGAATGCTGCAGTTCCGCTGGCACCAGTAGCGCTCAGCGAAATGAATAGGGCACTGCCAGTCTCTTTCTTTCATTTGTCTCTGGGTTTAACCCCAAATCTTCTATTAATTTTTGATCATATTTGTATCATGTATTGAGCTTACTTGTTTCTTCCATAACATCATGTGAGTACTTGGACTGGTTAATACTTTCTAATCTTCAAATTAGTTTTAGCTTTTAAGCTTTTAATTATTTATTAAATGCAAAGGAGGCGATGTATTCCACTTTTTCCACAAAGCATTTATTCATCATAACACTCGTGGAAAAAGTGGAATCCATCGTCTACTTTGCATCAAGGTATCCACAGATCGGCCAGGTCAGTCTTGTTCTTATATGCAAGGTCTTTATAGCTAAAGTTCCATTTTGACATGGCCATAAAAAAAACAAAAAACTACTGGACCAAAAGCGATAATACTTGGTAATATTATACAGGAGGGCATGGGAAGTTCATACCCACCAAAAATAAAATTTAGTTCAAAAGGTCACCACCAGCATGGAATGGCGCTCTATGCTATATTCGTATACGAAATTAGACACGAAGACACAAGTTAACAAGTCTTTAATCGTTACTAAAATTAGTTACATGTTGAATGTGGCCTCCACCATTTACTGAAAGCAGGTTACACCGGATTACTGCGTTCTCAACTGTAGCTCGTAGCATATCAGGAGGAATGTTGCGCATCTGTCGGCATATCACATCTTTCAGTTTAGCCAAATTCCTGACGTTATCACCATAAACAATGGCTGTGAGGTAACCCCAGAGCCAGAAGTCACAGGGGTGGATATCTGGTGACCGGGGTGGCCAAGAAAGGGGGAAGTTTCGGCCTATAATCCGTTCATCTGTGAAATGTTGCTGAAGTAACTGTTTGACACATCTACCAATATGAGGTGGAGCCCCATCCTGCATAAAAATCGTTGTGTCTAAAATGCCACGTTGCTGAAGTTCTGGTATCACAAAACTTCTTAGCATCGACGCCATGCGAGCAGCAGTCACAGTGCATGTCACGAGTCCATCTCTCGACTGCTCTTCAAAAAAATACGGTCCAATTATGACAGTTGCTGTCATACCATACCACACGGTAACTTTAGGAGAATGCAATGGAATTTGGTGGAGAACATGAGGGGGACTGGTGGCCCAAATCTTGCAGTTATGGGTGTTGACATCCCCATTCAGGTAAAAATGGGCCTCGTCCGTCCACAAAATGTTCCATGGCCAATGCTCGTCCACCTCCATCCGGGCAAGGAATTCTAATGCGAAGGTTTCTCTACGAGGAAGATCGTTAGGTTCTAGTTGTTGGACAAGGTGGATTTTGTATGGGTAGTAGCGCAGCAATTTACGTACGATCTTGTATACCGTGCTCAGTGGTAAGTCCATTCGACGTGCAACAGCTTGCTTGTGAGGTTTCCATTTTTACTTCCTCTACGGCTACTGAAACAGCCTCCACGGTTGCCTCAGAGACGGGTTTCCTTCCTCGGCCAGGTGCTACCGATAACAAACCAGTGGCTTCAAACTGTCATCATCTTCTTCAAACTCTGCGGTGTCATTGGCCCCCGACGTACATGTATTCGTAGAACGGTACGATAATGTTGCAAAGCCTGCCGTAGATTGCTATTGCATTCATAATAACATTTAACGAGAAACGCACGGTCTTGCATGGTATCGTCGACTAGTAACAAATGAAGCGTACTGACAACGAGGCTCCCTTTCTTATATCTGAAAACCAAATGATTTGTAAAGCGCATATGCATAAACCACATTGTTAACCTGTGTCTTCGTGTTTAATTTCGTATACGAATATTGCATAGACCGCCATTCCATGCTGGTGGTGACCTTTTGAACTAATTTTTTTTTATGGCTATGAACTTCCCATGCCCTCTTGTATAATATTACCAAGTATTTATATTTTTTAAAGCCATGTCAAAATGGAACTTTAATTATAAAGACCTTGTAGATTTTTTATATTATAAGTACTCTGTTATTTAATAATTTTTTATATTTATTTATTTATTTATTTATTTATTTATTTATTTATTTACTAGCAGAGCACCCGGCGTTGCCCGGGATAATTACGCTTGTAGGTAAACAGAACAACCTCAAAAAGCGAAATTAAACCTCCAAATTGGTTAAATAATAACTCAATCACTACAATATAGAGCGAAGGGACTATCCATTCTAAGAAAAATCCGAAAGACAGGAATTTACCTCTTCACTGAAAAACTCCATTCTAGGTGATATACCGGGACTTGATTTTCCGAAAAAAAAAAATTTTAAAGGCTCACAATGGATGGACATCTCCAAGGATGCCTTCTAGTCTAAATAATTTTTTACTCACGTAATCTTACTTTAGATGTACACTTGATGTTGTTGCAATTTCCTTTCTTCTTTCGATGTCTTGAAGCAAAAATTGGCCATTCATCACTTTTATAGTCCAGCGGTCGCCGATTCTTCTATTTACTTGCTTACCATTTGCTCAATACAGCACGGAGCTAAAGGAGTGCTTCTTCTATCGTCTTTCACTCTTTTTCAATAGTCTGTTAATTCACTATCT
>JAHWFO010069478.1:0-12354 GCA_023313115.1 Rhysida immarginata | reverse complement strand
GGCATTGTATTATATATTTCAAATTCTTTACACTTTGTTGCTTGTTCTAAATATACAGAAATTACTCCCAATTATGAGATCTTAACGATTTCAGTTAACAAAAATTTAACCATTTCTATAATTTACCGCCCACCTTCTGGTGAATTTTCAATTTTTCTAAATTATATTTCTTCTATGTTATTAGATCTCTGTTCAACAAATAAGAAATTATTTATTATGGGTGATTTTAATATTGATTTTTCAAAATCATCCCCTAGTCTAGATAATTTTTTAGATCTAATGCATTGCTCTGGGCTTACTCAAGTAATTCCCTCTTTTACCCATTATTCCACTGCCTACAAAACATACTCAGCCATTGATCAGTGTTTCACAACCCTCTCTGATAATAGCCTCGGTGGGTCCATTGACCTAGCTATATCAGATCATTTCCCAATTTTTTATCTCTCTGTCCCAGTATCAATTCCTAATTCGTCAACTCCTGTCAGTAAACACAGATTAGTTACATTTCCTAGATTAGCAATTTTTCATTCCTATCTAGAGCTAACTGACTGGCTAGGTATCTTCAATAATGATGTAGATACTAATATTTTAATGGAAAAATTTTTGACTCACATTACCTTGGGGCTTAATCGCTATTTTCCTTTTGTTTTCCCTTCTCCTCCTAAACCTAGTCATCCCTTCCGCAAACCCTGGATGAATAATTATATATTCAACCTAATAACACATAAGAATGCACTATATCAAAAATTCCGCCGTAACCCTTGTCAACGTACTAAATCTAAATTCCAATCGTTCTCAAATTTCACACGCAACATCATTAAATCTACAAAGCAAGAATTCTATACCCGCTTTTTTCACAAAATCTCAAATTGTAAGCATAAATGGAGAGCATTAAACCAACTTATCCGTGGCCCACCATCTTCATCTATACCATTCTCTGACCCTTCCAGTATTACTTCTTCCTCCTTAACAGAATTTTTAAAGTCTCTACTACCCCCCGCTCCTAATATATCCAATTCTGACTTACATTATCCTTACAATACTCCCCCTACATCCCTTTCATTCTTTATCTCTCCTACTTGCCCAGAAGAAATTGCCAACATTTTTCGCCAACTAAAACCTTCTACCACAATTGACCCTTTAGGATTTCGTGCTGACATAATAAAAACTGTATCCTCTAGTCTACTCCTCCCCCTCACTTATATTTTTAATAATTCATTAGTTTACGGTACCTTCCCTAAATGTCTTCGTCAAGCCAAAATCATCCCAGTCTCTAAAAAAGGTAGTCCGTTAGACTTTAGTAATTATAGGCCAATTTCAATTCTACCTGTTTTTTCTAAAGTTTTTGAAAAACTTTACTTTTGCCGATTATCTGACTATGTATTTAATAATAAATTAATTTCTTCCGCGCAACATGGTTTTTCACCAAAACACGGTATTGAGACAGCTTGCTATGAATTGTTTGAATATATTACTTCAAATATGGTAGATAACAAATACGTAGTCTCTATATTTCTAGATTTCTCAAAAGCCTTCGATTCCATCCCGCTGCACCTTTTAATACACAAACTCACTAACTTTTATAACGTACGTGGCCCACCCCTAAATTGGTTAATTGAATTTTTATCTGATCGACAATATACATTAGCTATTGGAAATAAATCTTCCTCGACTTTAGTACGTAATCATGGTGTCCCTCAAGGCTCCATATTATCCCCGCTTCTTTTTAACCTCTTCATAAATGACCTTTCATACATAGTTTTGCCTTCTTTTGTTATCCTCTATGCGGACGATGTGACTCTCTCTTATGCTGACACTTCCATTACAAGTATCCAAGAATCTATCAATCACTCGCTAGCCATTTTAAATAAATGGATCCAAATAAACCAGTTATCTTTAAATCTTAACAAGACCAAATACATGATTTTTGCCCAAAAAAATAAACATTCTGTCCCTCACAAGTTGCTAATTTATTACAATTCAATCCTTTTATCTCCTACTAATACTTTTAAATACCTAGGATTACATTTATCACCTGACCTTTCCTGGAATTATCACATAAATGAATTATCCAAGACTCTTAGTAAAAGATTAGGTACAATATCACAACACCAATATCTCCCTACTGAAATTTTATTATTACTATACAATACACTTATCCATTCATCACTATGTTACGGTGTTCAATTTTGGGGTTCTACTTCTAATACTAACCTAACCAGAATCTTCCGCATACAAAAAAGGTTTTTTAGAATACTTTTAAAAATTCCTAATCTATATTCGGTAACTCATTACTTTGGACATTTCCGAATACTAACAATAAATCAAATTTATATTCAGCAGCTTCTATCATTCATTTTTAAGATAATTAATGGCTATCTATATGTTCCTAATCCACCAATAATACAGTTTCAATGCGATTTTCACCCTTACCCCACTAGATCTGCCTCCTCAATACGTTGCCCATTCGCCAAGCGTCACTACCAAAGCAAGTGCATCTCCCATGCAGGAATAAAATGGTGGGCTATCTTGCCAGAGTATTTAAGACAAGCCCCAAACCCAGCTTCCTTTAAAAGAAACATAAAATCATTCCTAAACTCAATTAACCCCTAATGCCCCTTCTCGACTAACATATTAAATTCTCTATTCATACTCTAATACTAACATAAATTTTGCATAATAAAATCTACTAATATTAATTCTTATAAAAATTCCAGATAATTAATAAGCTACTATTTTTATTTATGCTTTACCCTCCGGAGACCGCACTTGTCGGCCTAGAGGCCATACCGGCTCTGGACTGGGTCATTGTAAAAGTTTTTTTTCTTTTCATAAATAAATAAATAAATAAATAAATTACACTGCTGAATGTCACCGCTGGGATGAATGTGACACCAGCAAAGCCGAACTTAATACTTCATCCGGTATCCTTGGACGTCCAGTGTAGCGTTAAGCCTTCGAGGCATGGATATGACAAGGTTTTCCCAGTATTGGATGTCGACTACTAATTTGTCACAAGTAATTTCAGTCTACTACCCAAGCTGATTTGGAGTTTGGACTCCACGAAGTTAAATTCATTTTTTCAGTTCTGCCCAATCATTTTCGATGGGATTTAGATCAGGGGAATATCTTGGCCAATCGATGAGCCGGAACTGTTGATTTTCTTCAAACCATTCCCTGACAATCCGGGCGTGATGAATTCTGGGCCCATCTTGAAGAAAATTCACTTCATCATCACCATACACATCTTGCACCTGGGGCTTCATGACGAAATGTTATCAACATAGTGTTCCGCATTCAGTCTACCATTTATGCGGCATAGATGGCCTGCACCCAGTGCTGAACACCATCCCCAAACAGAGACGTCAAAGAGACCTGAAGATCTGTTTGGATCCACACAGTTCCAATTAAATCTCTGGCCGGTCTTTCTCCACACAATTACTTTATTATTATTGTGGATTCGAATTGAACTCTCATCTGTGAAGATTATGTTCCCCCAAAACTCTTCATCCACATTTAGATATTGTAAGCTGAATGCGACCCTCTGTTCAGTTTGCTATGGTGTTAGTGCGGGTTTCACTACAGGCCGTCTGCAGTGAATGCCTGAATCGTGAAGCCTATTGCGAACCAATTCGGCAGAAACATTGAGATTGAGTTCCTCGACAATTTGTGGTGCTGTTATAAAAGGGTACTGCTCGGCCTGGTGGACAGTGGCCTGATCTTGTTCTGCAGTTGTGTCTCGATGGTATCCACAGTTTTCTCTGTCAGATGAGTAGTTCCCTGTCAAAGAACACCTCCATGTTAAACCCTGTTAAAATATTAGATGATGAATTCAACGCTTTTCAACTTCTTTAGTTTACTTTAAACCATGTTCAAATTAAATAATATACATATAGAAACCAGAAGCCTTCGAAAACATCACCCCTTATATCAAGGTGCAAATTAAATATCTAAACCAAAAGAAGCTAGACATCATTTTTTCATCCTTACCTTTCCCCACAGTTCGGGTCACATTTAAGCAATCTTGCAATGGCTTTACCTCACATATTACCTGCCTGCATTAGTCCTACAATGTGGCCTCGTTCGGATGGAGTGAGATCAAGTGCACAGTTGGTTCTAGGCATTATTGTTTTTATTTAAATGGAAACTATGCAACTAAACCTCACCTAACCTTTGTCATAAATAATCACTCCAGGATTCCTAGGAGCGCTAAGATTCCTAGTGACACCGTAGCATTTGGAAATACGTCACCCAGCTTTGCAATGAACTCAACCGGGCTTGTTTTAAAAGGCCCCACTTTGCAATAAACTCAACTGGGCTGGTTTTAAAATACCCACACTGCAGTAGACGATCACGTAAGCTTTTCTACTCGAATGTTTATTAATCCTTATGAAGATTAATTTAAAAAGTAATTAATTAAAATTCTTAATTTATTCGCGAAGCGTACATACCAGGACTGTGCAATCGATCATCCTGGTAGTAAAATTCAAATGTGGATGATTTCCTGTGGAGACTGTACAACCTATCACGGACTATGATGAACATTCCTTGTAATACATAGAGAAGAATGTTGTGCAGTGGAGGCAATGTCACACAGAATGTGGTCGATGTCCTCGTCGGGAAAGGGAATACGCTGAATAAAACGTGATGTTTCACTTCAATTTCAACTTTGTTATTCTTTTGTATGTTCTTTGTAACTCGTTTTTATACTGAATAGTGCCACATTTTTCTCTATCGGTGACGCATGGAACAATATATATATATTTGCAGGATCCTTCTTCCCATGTCGTCATTACCTCGAATTTACGCCACAAAATCTTTCCTTATTCTGTTGTACGCCGTCCAACGCGTTTAACAACTTTTTCGAGACCCTTGTACAGGGTGTTTCAAAAATACTTTTGCAAACTTTGGGGACAGGTTCCTTATACCAAAACAAGAAAAAAAGTTCATATAAACGTATGTCCGAAAATCCTTCGTTTTCGAGTTATTAATGAAAGTTTATAACGTAAGTGATTGGAGCTCATCCACACATAAACTCATAATAAATCCTCTTGCTTCTAAACACGCATGCACTCGTCGAATAATGGACTGTCACACCCTTTCAAATAATCCCTGACGGTTTAGAATGGTTTCGCAGGCTTCCATGACACGTCGATGAAGAGTTTCTGCATCCGGATGATCTGCAGCATAGACCAATTGTTTAAGGTGTCCCCAGACATAATAATCCAAAGGAATGAGGTCGGGGGAACGTGCAGCCCATGGAACTGGTTCTCCTCTACCTATCAATCTGTTAATCAGCCAGTGCAGCTCGAACATAGTGGAGTTCGAATGCTGTCGAGTACGAATGCTGGATCTCCATTATGCATAACAAACTCGAAAACGAAGGATTTTCGGACATATGTTTATATAAACTTTTTTTCTTGTTTTGGTGTAAGGAACTTGTCCCCAAAGTTTAAAAAAGTATGGATTTCTGTACTCTCAAAACTGTCTAATCGATTTCTTGGTTTCTTCTTTCCACCTTTTTATATTACTAGAAGTTTGCCCGACATAAATTTTCTCATAAAATTCACAATGAACTAGATAGATTCCCCACTATTCCGGAGGTGATTTCTTAAAAGTAGTTTCAAAGTATTCCCACCGTATAGTCAAACCATAAGATCTAGTGCCCTGAGTGGAAAGATAGGTAACAAAAAAAAGGCAAGTAACAATCTATATTAACAACATAAAAAGTTTTTTTTCAAGATTTTGCCAACATGTGTTCATTTTCCTTTTTTATTTTATTCTAGGGATCTTTTGCCTCGTCCTTCTTTTCTTCTAAAATAAAAATGGGACGTTAATTTTCATACTTCTGCTGTCCAGGAATTATCAGCCGTACTCCCTTTTTTTCGTTAATCGATCTTTCACTCAAGGCTTTAGATCTTACGGTTTAACTAGCCATATTTTTGTTTGATGATTTATTTTATTCATTTTCTCTTTACCAGATGTTCCCAGTTAAGTTCGTACAATAGTAAATAATAAAACTAAATTAATATATAAGTCTGCTTAAGATTTTTAAGTTTTACTATGTCACAGAATTTGGGAGGGGTTGATAGGAAAACCTACCAAATCCCAGTTCGTGTAGGAGGGGGCAAGCATAAGAAAGAAAGAGATGTAAAGCAGACAACGGAAGAGAAACAAAGTCCGAAGGACAGAGCGTCGTATGTTAAAGAGAAAAGGCAGAAAACATTTAGAGAAAGGTTGTAACAATTTCGGATACACTGGAGCATGTGTCACGTGACCTCCGCCTGAAACTCCTTACTGTGTGTGACACCTAGTGACATTAATCCGTATCACCATTTCTCAGTTTATTGAATTCTAAAGTGGGGATTTGATAATTAATATTATTATTATTAGATTTAATAGGTAATTTAACTTATTAATAAGTATATGGCTAATTCCTAGTTTATGTAGGCCTATAATTCCAAGTATATATACTTATACTCCTCTAGTTATGTTTATTAATTAAAATCACTATTTTTTTATTTTATGATGTACATATTGGTTCAAACTTACTTTATGAACGTCTAAATTTCAATCAAAAGTGAACTTTGTTGCAAAACATTGTGAAAATGTTTTCAATTGTTTTATTAAAAAAATATTATTGCTTAAAAACATCCATCAACTACTACGTTTTCATTCGGTTTTTTTCGTTTCGGTCATCACAAATTTTTCTCCGCATTTCTCCGCATTTATTTTTTAATATATAAATACTGTAATTCCATCTTTCCAAACTCAAGACTGTGAATATTATAGGTATTATTTCATTGTGATATTCTCACGGATTCGGCATATTTACGATAGTGTCGAAGTTTTTGTTAAACTATCATATGAAATCCACATAACATTTCAGTATAATATATAATAACGATCAATTTATCATTCAATACTACATTTTACTAATGATTTTTGAGTTTATATTTGTAAAACCTATGTACTCATAGTCTCACATCCTTTACTTTACTACAGTATTAAATTTATATATCTAGAAATTTCTAAGTATTTCTAGGTATATCTAAGTATATCTAGAAATTCTAAGTATATCTACGTGATTTCTAAGTATATCTAGAAATTCATTGAAGGTTTTACACTGCATCTTTTGCACTTTGTGTTTGGTCGGTCGTTTTTCCTCTCACATGTCTCTTCTGTTTTCATTTCTGATTGGCGCTGAAGCGGAGGTCACGTGACACATGCTCCAGTGTATCCGAAATTGTTACAACCTTAGAGAAATTGGCGAGGTGACAGTAGTTAGAAGAGAGACGAGGAATGAGCCAATAGGAAAGCGAGAGAGTGTGAAAAGGAGACTTGGAAAGGAAGAGAGAGAGAGAGAAGGGGAGAGCAAGGTAAGATTTGGATGAGGTAGGACGAAAGAACGGAGCGGTCGTGTCGAGGCTATCTTCCCGGGGACCCGGAGCCAAGAGGTGCTAGGCGGGCGCGCGAGCAGCAGGTTAGGCTTTATCATTCTTACCGAAATAGAGAAGCCGCGAGAAAACCTCGCTGCCGCGTGTTCCTCGGGAAGCGTATACCTCCCGGGAACCACAAGGGGAAGTTCAGCCGCGGGCACGAGAAATAGTCCGTGTGGAAGCGAATTTGGCTGGCGATAATACGGCGTTAGGTTCTGATGTCAAGCGTCCTACGCTCTCGTTATCTGCTAAGTCCGAAAAGAGTATTTGTTCGGAAAGGAACGCATGAACGTTGAAGGACAGGCATGAGGGCGAAAATACGGCGTTAGGTTGGGATGCCAAGCTTCCTATGCTCTCATTAATTGCTGTGTCAAAAAATTGCGGGTATTCGAAAACTATTTCGAAGAGGTATGCGGACGGGCAGACGTCGGGTCCCTTGAAGGCTGGAAATCCTCTCGAAAGCATTAAGGACGATTGCATTTTCCGAGGAGAGAAGAAAGAAGTTGCAGCAGGCGTCGGCACAAACGGAGAAACGTTAAGCAAAGCCGAATTGCTTTCCGTACCGGCGTTGGAGCAGGAGAAATTCCTGAGTAATAGAGGTAGCAGCGTATGCGCGCATATCACCGGTAAAAATTGCGTAGCGCGTTGCGAAGCTCGTAATTCATCTTCATACAGTGAGTTGTTCACGATTAGTGCGCAATTAGAATTATCTATTGGTGTAGTTTTACTTTTTGCATAATTATTTGCTGTATGGTATGTGTATTGCCATGTATTAATTATTGCATTTATTTTATCTACCTTGATAGAAATTCCCACTGCGTCGCTCGTTCCAGACGACCGGTTCAATATTCGGGTTCCAGTAATCCTCCCGACAAAACGGTCACACGACGGGGTCGCCGTTGTGTAGTAGAGAACTTCAGATGTCCGCAAAAGTATATGAGAATATTGCAAGATAAACATTTATGCAAAGTAGTTGCGTTGATCAAGAATACTTTGGCATATCTTGTAATTAAATTTATTAGGCGAAAGCCTCATATGTTAATTACTATAACTAAAAAAAATTATTTTTTTTTGTCCGCAAAAACCGCATTGTTGCATGAATTGTTGTATGAAAATGAGTTTCGCGTGGTAAATTTTGAATACCATTGTTGTAGCTGTTGGTTTAACGGATTTTATTCAAACTTATATAATCCACGGGCCATAATATATTTAAGAGTTTTGCCCGGTTATTCCGGGGGATGGTGGAGGGAATAATATTTACTATTTAATATACTAATTTACTGTTATGTTGCGGGATGGCCTAGTTTCTATTAATGCTAAATTGTTGGATTAATATTTCGCAGGCCAGGACGTTAGCTGAGTCTCCGTTCTTGTGAATTATCCTTTCTTCATTGACTTGTGAATTAAACTAGATTATTGGGCTAAGGCCTCAAAGGTTAATTACTATTAACGTTAAATTTTCTGGTTTAATAGTTCATAGACCAGGACGGTTGCTGAGTCGCCGTTTCTGGATATTATATTTTCGTTATTGACTTTAAATTAAATTGAATTAATAGGCTATGGCCTCGTGTTAAATTCAATTAACGTTAAATTTCTAATCAATAATTCTTAGACTAGGACAATTGCTGAGTCTCTGTTATTGTATAATTCCATTTCTTTAATGCTTTTGAATTCAAACGGGAAATTCTGTTTTATATTCATTTTAATCATAATTAAATTAGGCAATTGTTGTAATCAGTTAGTATTGCGGACAAGTAGCTAATGATTATTTGTCCTTTGTTAATTTGAATAATTTTGGATAAATTTAGAATTTCAATAAAACTAATTCTTCATATGCCAACTTTGCTACCTCATTTAAACCCCACAATTACCCACTGTATAGTTACGTTACATACTAATTCGAAAATTATCTTTAAGGAGCTGGAGTCGTTTTATGCAATTCAGCTGAAAGAATTAATCAGTGAAATGTTGTATCATGCATATGTTGCAATTCAGCATGTTAGGCGCAATTGCTCATTTCATGAATCGTATAATACCCCTGCATAATTCATGAAATGAACAGAAAATGCACAATTCATGAAACGTGCACGAAGATTTGTTCTTTCCGGACAGAAATGAAAAGTGCTCGTGCTCGTTGTGTCGATAAAATATTTTGCAATATCAGAATGTGAATATGACTATGAACATCTGTGAGAAAGGCATCGAATTAATCGAGTAAACATTCGCATGAAAATATGTTCTTAAAATTTTTTTACTTACTTATTTACTTACTGGTAAATTTTCGGTATCTGCACAATCGCAACCGCGAGTCAAATCGCAAACGATCATGCGACCACGGTAAGTGAATTTATTTTTTAAAGACTGGGGGGCTAAAAATTATATACCCCCAGACCCCCCCTCTAACGAACTGATATATACCCCAACCTATTTGGTTACAGGGGGCAGTTGGTTTCCCCCCTGCTGGTTACAGGAATCGCGACAATTCAATTTGCTGATTCAGTCGTCGCGCGATTGTGCAGATACCGAAGATTAACCTACTTACTTTTCAAACCCGCTTATCTGTTAGGGTCGTGGGGGCAGCAGCCCTATGGAGGATCTCCAGCGAACATGATCTTCCGCCATCAGGCGCATGTCCTCCCTGGTAATCCACTCGACTCGAACCCAGATTCTCCATGTAGCCTAGCCACCTGGTTCTAGGCCGACCCCTTGGTCTCTTACCCACCAGCATAGAAAATAATAACTGCCTAGGAAGACTAGTTTGTGGTATCCGTATCATATGGCCATACCAGCGCAATTGAGATCCCTCCATGCGGCTAAACACTTAAAGACTCCCTTATTGTGCTACTGTGCACCCTATCTAGTAAGGTAACATCTGCTACACCTCTCAGAAATCTCATTTCGGCTGCTTGTACACGCGATCGCACTCTTTCGGTCATTACCCAAGACTCATGACCATAGGTGAGAATGGGGATAAAGATAGATTTGAAGACGGAGAGCTTGGCTTTGTTACCCAGCTCGCGTTTCGTTACCACGGATCGCCACAGTTCACGTCTGACACAGCTTGCTGCACCTATCCGAGCATCCAATTCTTTTTCCTGCCGCACATCACTCGTGAATGCAATCCCGAGATACTTGGAGAGCGCACTGAGCAAGCTGTCTTGAAAGGACCAGAACCTCACTGATCTTCATCTTAGCCACACTGATCTTCATCCTAGCTTCTTAACATTTGGCTGCAAACCGGTCTAGTCCATGCTGAAGGTTGGTGCGAGAAGACCCGAGGAGGACAAGGTCGTCAGCAAAGAGCAACCCCTCCACCAAGCAGTCGCCCACACAAACACGCTCATCGTCTCGGCTGCCCCTGTCTATCCAGTCCATAAAGATAATGAACAAGAGGGCGACAGTACGCACCCTTGGCGGAGTCCGACACCCACAGTGAACGGTCTTGACATAATGCCATTTATCCGGACACACATCTCAGAGCTTTCGTACAGAGGCATTTTAAGGAATTTTACGCCTGTACTGAACTTTCCTGGTAAACTTCGTCAGTCCATCTTAATCTTTCACATTTAGAAATCCTCTTTTCAATACCAGTAAAGAAACACCAGCACAAGCCTAAGTTTTGTGAATGTTCAATGTCTGAATACAACGTTAATTTTTTCGGATATCTAATAATGTTAAGATTTTTAGTACATAGTTAATGAACAGCCCCATTCCTGTTCTGGGCTTCATTGAGAGAATTTGTCCAACATGAGCAATATAGAGTATATGAAAAAAGATTATGAACCCTGATATTTTAATGCTTCTTATACAGATGTTAAATATTTCATCCATTTAAATAAGCGAGTTATTACACGAACAGATTGATAGAAAAGAATTTAATTCTTTCTAAAAGCTTGTACTCTCCATCATTCATTTCTCATTTATATTTTCGTTAATTAAATTTTACTTGCGTTTTCCTACTTGCTCAGCGTTTCGTATCCTTTTCAATTAACTTTTAAATTTGACGATTGCCTTCGATGAAAGAGCCGTTTGGCTGCACGAACTTGAGATCGACATCAGTTATTAAACCTATCAATAGGAAGCGGGATCGTCGAGACAAAATGAGCGGAGCAGAGCAGCTGTCAGCGGATTTCCATCCATTACTGTCATTAACCAGTTGCTACACTTCTCTCACCAGAAGGCTTTCTCCTCGCCAATTCCCTATTCACCAACACCACCATCCATGCACCCAACTACCCCCCTTTTAATTAATTCTCTATCTCACTATCAAATGTTCATAATTAAAGGCTTGCATCGTAGATTAATAGCTATTAACTCTTAATTTGGACATTTGGGACAAGAGTTCAGCGAGATTCCATTGTAGAGCTCTCGCTTCGTCGCCATATTCAATTCCTATATTAAGGAATCGCCAATTCAGTTGGTTGATTGAATTCGTTAGAAATCGATTTTAAATTCGTAAAACTTTTGCTGCTAATTCTAATCAATCTTTTAGCGCTAACATGAAAGTTTGCTTCATGAAATGTATTATAAAATTAACCTTGAAAGATTCAAGTAGTGAAAATAAAATTCCGAACCGAAACACCTATGTCCAATACTATATCGATTATATAAATATTACGTGCCACGGTTCATATTCAAAGAATTCATCACTCTCCCTATTCCACATATTTGTCTCCACCAGACTTTTTCCTCTTCCCAAAAAATCGCGGATGCAAATAAGTTCAGTTCCAATGAAATTTTTGCGGATCTGTGAATTCGCGAATCATGAAGCGTGAACGTCCGAGGTCTGACTGTAAAGTGTAAACATATTTAAATTTCCATCTTTTTTTCATAATTGGCTTTATCGCGCCTTTATATACAGGGTGTCACATTTTAAAGTTTCCCCTGGAATATCTCGAAAACAACACATGGGATC
>JAHWFO010069449.1:604500-643910 GCA_023313115.1 Rhysida immarginata | reverse complement strand
ATTGTGAAATTTAACATTAGCAGTTCTCATCACGGTTGAGTTTAAATAACTCTTGAGCGCAGTCGATAGGATTTAAAGTTCTTGCAAACATATCAAGGGCGGGAGGACCGTTGACACAGCAGACTTGAGCATCAAACAAAATTGTCTAGCTGATGCTCTTGCATTATCTACCTGTTTAATACCACTCACTGGAGACTGTCGACATACTTGCCCACATATGTTGAATCATACGAGGTTCCCATCTGGAATTACAGCCTCGCTTTCACTGAATGGGCGCAGATCAATTTCGCAATTCCATTGGATTTCATTTCGCCCTATGTCGTCAACTGTCTTGCTCACGTCATCTCGTTAACGGGGTGGAATATAATATTGTCCAAAAAAAAATTGTTTATTAAGAATTGAAATATTTATGCAAATTTATAGTTACCAAATTCTGCACATGTTACCTTACTTTTTACTTTCGTCATGCAACTCCTCCTTCCAAAGTTCATAGATTTCACCTATAAGCTTAAACATTTTTATCATAACAAACTCAACTACATATCAAGACAAAAACTGCAATCAACAAGGCTTTCGATCGTTACCAAGACCAAATTGGAACTACACACAAAAGATTGTTTTTTTTTTTTAATTTTAATTTTACAACAAACGAAAACTCACACACACAATTTCTCCGAAAGCGATCGCAACAATCCCTCGTTGGAAGCTGAGCAATCTTCTCGGAAAATATCCTAACAATAGCTGCTCCAACAAAGGACCATTTACGATCGCCCACGGAGGATTTTTACTACTCATACATACAACAAAACAAACAATGCGCACTTATATTTTACTATACACTACACCCAACACACACATACAACGAACACACACTCATTATAATTACTAGAAAGACAAAAGCCAACAATTGTGTAATCGACTTAACAATCAATATATTTTTAATTATACCGACCCCCTACCTAATTAAGTTACTGTTCACACACGTGACTGCTACACTGGAATGTCACAAAGTTATAATGGTTACATGTGTCCTATGTATTCAGGAAAATTGTCAAATCCCCGGAGGAAGAAAAACGAGAAAAAACATAGATCGGAGGATTTGACAAATGAACAATTAAAAAGGATGAGAATAAACACCTCCGACCGCAATCGACTTGGTCCATTGAGAGCAAGAGAATCTAAGCAGCAGAATTGGAGGACGGAGTGCGCAAACTCGGCGCAGAATCCTCCGAAACCGAATAAAAAGCGACGGAGGAGAGAGAAAAGGCAGATATTGTGTGACGACTATTTCAGTAGAATCTGCTTGGACCAGACGGAGTAATGGACATGGCACTTCTCTGATGACCGAGCCTCACAGAAACCAAGGAGCAAGGAACCCCCGGGCAAGTAATGATTTAAATGCTAATAACTAGGGCAACAAAAATCTTGCATCTAAAATCTAAAAAGTTGCATTTACAAACTATAAAAGTTGCAAAAAGTTGCGAATATAAAAAATTATACATTTAAATTACTGGACTTTGCAACATGAAATACATGGAAATGTTTTCATCCTTGAATTGGTGGTCTTTTGCTAATATTTTCTTCAGCATTGAAAAACTTCGTTCGACGCTAACAGACGTGGCTGGGCAGGGTTGCAGGAGCATGTAATTGCTTGCGGAGATGTCATCTCGAGCAAGGGTGTTGAAGCATACAAAATCCTTGTTCTTGTCCACTCGTTTTTTCAAGTATGCTTTGATATTGCAAGGGTCTTGGTGAAAGTTTAATGAGTTCAGATCTTCGTAAGCTGTAACCATATCGTAAGAGCTGGATTCTGATTTTTCAACAGAATGGATTACGCATTCATAGCACTGTTTAATTGTAAGCAGGTCTTGTGTGAGTTCAGAATTGTTCACTGCTTCTTTTGCACGGCTTACCAACACTCTGTTGCCATGAAAGCTTTGCACAATAGCTTTAACTGCGGGCAGATTATCCGCATAATATATGGCAGCTTTAAGCCAGGTAGTCCAGCGTGTAACTACAGGCTCAGGCGGTTCGCCGATGTTCCTGAAAAGATGCTTGCGTTGTTTATTTCTCACTGTGGCTGCTTTTACTGATGCAATGAGATCGTCTACATTTTTGAATGATGCTCGAACTTTTTTGGCACAATTATGAAGTAAATGGGAAATACAAATCACATGATTCATTGCAGGAAAAAGCACCTTTACCATGGTTCCTGCAGCGTTCATGTAACAAGCTGCATCGGTTAACAATAACACGAAGTCGTCTCTCGCAATTTCGTAATCTTTCAATACGTCATCCACAAGGCGCACTACATACTGGTGGTCAATGTTCTCTTGGCAAACTCTGCAGTCAAATAAGTAGGTGGTGGTGGGATTGTCTGCAGTTCCTAGTAGTGACCTGAAGAATTTTTTGCCTCCAACATCACTTTCGTCTGTAACGAAGAAAACCTTCTTATTGGCAACTTCTTTTTTGATTCTTAATATTTCTTCGTTTGCAAGTACAGCCACACGTGATCGAAGTGTTGTTTTTTAAGGTAGAACATGGTCCATAGAAGTGAAGAGCTCTTTCATTTTCTTACTTTGCACTTTGCATAAGGGTATATCGGCTGATAAAAAAGCCAAAACAATTTTGTCTGAAAAATCATGCTGAGAATCGGGTATAAAAGACTGCCATATAGCATTTGAAGTAGACCTGTCTAAACCTGACTGATGTTTAGCAGTTATACGATGTTTCACAATGGTCGATCTACGTTCATGGCACACAAGCATTCCACATATTTTACCCAACAGTTCATTTCGTGGGGTTACCTGGAACTCGTTCCCAAACTCAGCAACATACAACCGCAACTTTAGCGACGTTGGTTTTGGCGACTTTAGGCATATTGGCACTCCACGTAAACCACGTAACGTAGCAGTTGGAGAACGGATAGAAGGTGATACAAAATCGTCATGTGATCTCAACTGTTTTCATTTTAGCGCGATAAATGGTGTCCTGGGTCACAGAATTACAGCAGACTCCCAGCGTTTGAGTCGAAACGATCTTAAGGGAAAGTGAATCTATTGCTCGTCACTCATTCCATGGTTAAGTCAGAGTCAATGAAAGGATAGTTACTTCTTCTCCTGTTGATTTGGTTTGGTTTGTTTGGTATTAACGTCCTTTTCAACTGCCATGGTCATTTCAGGACGGCGTTATTGGGGCCGCAAATTTTGCCTTTAACATGGAGCCGGCAAACGACTACACGGGACCAACGGCTTTACTTCCCTTCCGAAGAAAGTGCGTGATCTCGGGATTTCCCCCTGAAAAATCCTCGTCGTCCTCGGCTGGGATCGAATCCGCGTACTTGGGCATCAGAGGCGATCACGCAACCGCTGAGCCTCTTCTCCTGTCATCGTGTAGTCCGTGGTCAGGAATTAAAAATAAAGCACTTAGTTGTTGTGGAAGAGCGATCGCCAACGGGACAAAGTGCTGCAAAGTAACTCCAATGTCTTCCTTTCAATTGTATAGCTCTTCATTCATCGAAAATTTTGTTCTTAACGTCAAATATCGACATGAAGAGCACATGGAAGACAGATTCTAAAGGAGCAAACTATTGCAACTTTCGAACAGAAAGGAAATTTTTAAAGAATCATTAAGGGGGAGGAAGAGGGCATGATATAACAGCGGATGATAAATTTACAATAAAGAATAAAGTTACAAACACATTAAAAGTTGCATTAACAAGAAAAGTTGCATTTTTGATGCACTTTAAAATTCAACACAGTATGGCACTTATTCATGATAATGTGATTTTTGTGTGTTTTAGGCTGTTTACTGATTGTGAAAGAAAGTTGCATTTGTTGCAATTTGTTACCCTACTAATAACACAGACTTTAAATCTCGTTATCCAAGAAAATGCCCTCGACGTAGGATTTCGAAGCCCGACCGAGAAGGGTTGCCTGGCCCGCTGCCCGACTCCAAGAAAAGCGAGATGCTCCAAAGGATGACAGAGAAGTGCACTGCAGTCGCCAAACTCAGCAAGGTGATCGACGACTCAGGGTCCGCCAAGCCGAAGAGGAACGCCATGTACACTGACCCAGTGATCGAGCAACGCCCGATACCCGCCCGAACGCAACCAAGACTCGTTCTACCACGAGGAAGGTGCACCAATTCAGAAAGCGTTCCGAGGTCACAAATGCTCGTGCAAGTAACAGTTCATATTTCGATATTGACTTTGCCCAATGTTTCGAATCTAATCGGGACATTAATGTTACGACTAGCCGCAACTATCCACTAGTAGACGATTTGAGTTCCGGGGAAATTGCGAACTGGATATTTTCCATCACGAAAGGAGCCGATCTGAAGCCGCCGACTTCTCCCGAGGAAGCCGAGACGACCCACAGCGATCCAAGCCCTTCGATTGGTCTGGACCTCAACCTCCTGCCCCGGCCAAGGGGAGGTTCGATTCTGCTGACCGGGCCCTTTAACTTGCCAGGGGCCAGACGCCCATAGGATTAAGCCCTACCCGCCTGGGTGTCACTCTTCCGAATTTAAATTCCCATGGAGGACTACGGCGATTGAATTGGTGTTTCCAATTTATAACCTCGGCAGCTTTCTCGCGGGACGCCCTGCAGAACGTCCGTGCTTGGAATGCGACTCCGCTTCACAGGGTACTGTAATTAATAAGCTAGTTATTACGTAAAGCTTTAAATTAGATACCACGGATTATAGTGTTAATGAACTCACGCCATTCCTTGTACTAATCTTTGTTCTATATTATACAGTGTGCTCCCCATGGTAGACAGACCTGTTAAGGTCGCCGCCCTCTGACGTTGTGGTGCCATTGGTTATCCCACCTGAGCGAACCGAATCTCGAGTCCCATTGTCCGACAGCAATCAGCCAGCTAACCCGACCGTTGCAATCCAGACGACCTCCTCATGTCTCGGAGTTAGCTCACTGACGTACCTCATGCCTCAGCTACGAAACTCTGCATTCTACACCAAATTGGACTGGTGTTACGTTGTAACTGCTATTATCAACGTTAAATAATCATAAATTCATTAGACTGTATATTATCAAATTAAACAATTAAATCATTGTTTTCTCAAACCTCCCTCTTTCGTCACTCTGTTGGTGTGGGGGAGGTACTTTTGGTCGCAAGCAAGGCATAAACTACGGCCTTAAAAATTCACTGCATAAAATTAAGCTAGCTTCTAACTCTCATATTTGCTTTCTTTTGTGAAAAGGAGAAGCCAAGCAGATCTCCATCTGGAAACGAGTGAGTGAGGTGCTTTTAAGAGAACTGAAGATGAGGATAAAATCCAAGAAGAGAAGTCGTCAGTTGTGAGTATAATAGAGACTATAAGAATGGAGAGCGATAAAAATTAGGAAAATGGATCAAAGAAGAGCATTACTTAGAGGAAAGCTCAAAGAAAATAAAAGATTATTATAAAGGATATTTGCAATTAGTTAATTCTATAAATAATTGGAGCGAAGAAGATAGAATTAAGGCATACGTGGGTAGCTTTTCGGAGGAAAGTCGAAATAAATTAAAGTATAGAAAACGGGCAAAGTTAAAAGAAGTAATGAGACAGGCCGAAGAATAGTTAAGTACAGAAGTAAAGCAAAAACGGGGCATAGCAAATAGCAAATCGAGTTGTGTAGACCGTAAAGATTTAAAAATGGGCACAACTATAAATAATGTAAATCAGGCTCCTCAATGAGAGCCAATAAGTAATAAGAAGGCCAAACGGAAAAAATAGGACAGGAAAAGGTAACGCAGCCAAAATTCAAGAAGTATTTTTGGAGGATTTAAGTAAAATTAAGAATATAGAAAGCACTCGTCAAGAGAAATTTGAAAACGAGCAAAAATTCAGCTTAAATTAAATAGAGGTAGTTAAACCGGTAAAGAAAAAGGAATTAGCCGGTAAGGCCAATAAGGAGAATTATGAAGAAGAAGCTAAGATACAAATAGATAGTGTAATGACGAATAATGAAGAGGAAGAGCAACCAACGGAAAAGGCGAACTTGATAATTAAGCTTAAAGAACATATCAAGGAAAACGGAACAAAAGAAAATTATAAGCAGGCAGTGGCAGAAGCCATGAATATGATGAGTGAAATTGGCCTATACAATTGTTTGAAAGAAGTCGGATTGCGAAAAGAAACAATTCGAGACAAGGTATAAAGGACAATTTAATACTTGGTGGAAAAACTCTAATAGGAAAATTAGTTATGAGTTTGTTCGAAAGAAACTCTTAAACGAATCTTAAACAGCTTCTAACCTAGGAAGCTGTGAAGTAAGAGTTATAATTCAACCTCAGGAGAGAACATGGCCGTCGGGTTATGAAATATTGAATAACGATGCTAGGTCAATTACGTTCGAACCAAGAATGAGGTAAGAGATAGAAGCTCAAACTAGTAATGGAAATAGCCATCAAAATATTGTTCAGTATAACCATCCCGAGGTACAAAGGGACCAAGATAGTGAGCGGAGAGAGGTATCCCGTAAGCTATTAAAGGAAATAGAAGTAACTGATAACGATGAGTTTAAAGCTACGAAAGAAGTAGAAAGAAGCGGTAATTATAACCAAAGCTATGAAGTAGAAGAAGGACCATAAGGGTGAAATGGTAGCATATTATAAGAAGATACTTATCGAGAGCAAGCTAAAACAGAAGCAGGAGTTAGTTCAAGCCCTCGACAAAGCAGTCGAGTGGGGTATGATGGACGAAAACATGTACTATGATTGGTTAAAGATGGAAGCAGAAAAAGTACAAGAGGAAACGATAAGTAAGACTTCGATAGTGTTAACGGAGTTTAAAGGACATTTTCCATGCCGATCTTGGGCCGTTTACAAAGATACTAATGTTAAGAGAGGAAGAATGATGTTAAACAACATTGAAATAGAAGAGTTAAGAAAGAAGTTCTAAGTTTGTTCAAAGGGGATACAGATCAAATAGTCGAAACAAAAGAGAAAGTATATGCTTCGGTCAGCCAATTGGTAGAAGAATGCCTGGAAATGCAGACTAACCTTACCTCACATATAGAAGAAAAGAAAGGCATAGTAAAGCGATGTAGGGAAGAAGATGAAACCGAAGATGGAAATAAAAGAAGTTCCGAGAGTGCGAACCAAAGTAAGGACGAAAGCCAAAAAGGATACAGCGAAATTAATGAAACGCTCTTAGAAGCATTAGTGACTAGAATAATAATACTAGAAGCAAGGCTTGAAAAATTGGAGAAATAAAATAAATTAGCTATAAGCCACAAATGCTTCAAAATTTCTTCAGAGAAAAAAGGACCGGAGCGAGAAATCTGGAAGAAGGAATTTGTCTGGAAAGAAATAAGATGCCGGAAGATAAACGAAAATACAAAACAAGAGTATTCTACAATGCTAAGTTTGTTTCGTTACAGGATGTTCGGCCGCAGCCAGGCACAAATTCAAAAAGCAGATCAGCCCGGATTAGAAAAGAGAATTTGGTGGATAAGAAATTGTCAAAATATTCGGAAGAAACAAAAGGAGTAGAAATTAGTAACATAAAGACTAATAAGAAAAATTCTATCTGTTTAGGAAGAAATAAGAAAAAGAGCAGGAGGAAAAAAAACCGCAACCGAAAATGGAAAATTTTCGACGCGGGTTTGGCGGCGGGATGTTGTCAAATCCCTGGAGGAAGAAAAACGAGAAAAAAACATAGATCGGAGGATTTGACAAAGGAACAACGAAAAAGGAAGAGAATAAACACCTCCGACCGCAATCGACTTGGTCCATTGAGAGCAAGAGAATCTAAGCAGTAGCATTGGAGGACGGAGTGCGCAAACTTGGCGCAGAATCCCTTGAAACCGAATAAAAAGTGACAGAGGGGAGAGAAAAGGCAGGTAGTGTGTGGCGACTACTTCAGTAGGATCTGCTTGGAACAGATGGACCGAAATGGACATGGCACTTCTCCGATGACCGAGCCTCGCAGAAACCAAGGAGCAAGGAATCCCCAGGCAAGTAATGATTTAAATGCCAATAACATAGACTTTAAATCTCGTTATTCCAAGAAAACGCCCTCGACGTAGGATTTCGAATCCCGACTGAGGAGGGGTTGCCCAGCCCGCTGCCCGACTCCAAGAGAAGTCAGACGCTCCAAAGGACGACAGAGAAGTGCACTCCAGTCGCCAAACTCAGCAAGGTGAACGACGACTCAGGGTCCGCCAAGACGAAGAAGAACGCACGTACAACGACCCAGTGATTGAGCAACGCCCGATACCCGTCCGAACACAGCCAAGACTCGTACTAACACAAGGAAGGTGCGCGAATTCAGAAAGCGTTCTGAGGTCATGAATGCTAGTGCTAGTAACAGTTCATATTTCGATATTGACTTTGCCGAATGTTTCGAATCGAATCTGGACATTGTTACGACTAGCCACAATTATCCACTAGTAGACGAATCCAGTTCCGGGAAAATTGCGAACGAGATATTTTTCGTCACGAAAGGAGCCGATCTAAAGCCACCGACTTCTCCCGAGGAAGCCGCGATGACCCACAGCGATCCATGCCCTTCGATGGGACTGGACCTCAACCTCCTGGCCCGGCCAAGGGAGGTTCGATTCCGCCGACCAAGCCGTTTAATTTGCCGGGGCCAGACGCCCTACCCGCCTGAGTATCACTCTTCCGAATTTAAATTCCCATGGAGGACTACGGCCATTGAAGTGGCGTTTACAATTGATAACCTAGCCGGCTTTCTTGCGGGGTACCCTGCAGAACGTCCGCACTTGGTCAGCGACTCCGCTTCAACGGGTACTGTAATTAATAAGCTAGTTTTTACGTAAAGCTTCAAATTAGATACCACGGATTATAGTGGTAATCAAATCACGCCATTCCTTGTACTATTCTCTGTTCTATTTTATACAGTGCACTCCCCACGGTTGACAAACCTGTTAAGTCGCTGCCCTCTGACGTTGCGGTGCCATTGGTTATCCCATCTGAGCAAACCGAATCTCGAGTCCCATTGTCCGACAGCAATCAGCCAGCTAACCCGACCATTGCAATCCTTTGTGTCCCGGAGTTAGCTCACTGCCGTACCTCATGCCTCAGCTACGAAACTCTGCATTGTATACCGAATTGGACTGATGTTACCTTGTAACTGCTATTATCAACGTTAAATAATCATAAATTCATTAGACTGTATATTTTTCAAATTAAGCAATTAAATCATTGTTTTCTCAAACCTCCCTATGTCGTCACTCTGTTGGTGTTCTAAAAAAAGACACGACAAAACTGGATAAAATGGGTACTTCGAGCCAGCCAAAATACTTATCTTCAGCCTTCACATTGGCCATGTTCACTAATAGATGGGACATATTGACCTATTATAACTTTTACTTATTTTTGATACTCTATCCAAATCTGAAATGAAACTAAAAAATATTCGAACACTATTGACGATGGAATGACCGCCTTTACGACTTTTTATTGCTTTCAAAATACTGAAATGTCCTGAAATCGTACTCAAATTTAAGCAAAATTGGGTCCTTAAATTTCTCTTTTCACCATTCCAACCACTGTTGTTGTTATATGGGCCATTCTCACGAAAATGGTACAAATCATTTCCGGTACTTTTGAATATTTTTCAGAAAATTTCGGAAATGCTACCAGTTAAACAGTCAATTATTTGCAGTCCACTGCTGGATGAAGGTCTTTTCTAAACGCTTCCATTCTTCTCTGTCTGAGGCTTTGGATTTTCAGTTGACGCCAGCCACCTTCCTTATTTCGTCGAGCCATCTTGCATGGGATCGTCCTCTTGGACGTTTAAGGTCTCGAGGGTACCAATCCAGAGTGACTATGGTCCATCTCATGTCTTGTCTTCTAGCGATGTGACCAGCCCATTGCCATTTAGAATGTTTGGTCCGTTCGATGACGTCAATCATTTTCGTTTGGTTTCTTATTCAGCTGTTGCATTTTTGATTGCTTCTTGTAATTCCCAGCATACATCTTTCCATGCTTCTCTGTGTTGTCCTTCTTGATAAAGTCCATGTTTCTGCTCCATCAGTGAGTGTTGGTAGAACACACTAGTTGAAAACTTTTCGTTTCAAGCTAAGTGGCAAGCTGCTCTTAGGATCATGTTATTTTTGCTAACAGCACTCCATGCTGTTCTAATTCGTCTGTTAACTTCATTCAGAATGTTGCCATCCGTAGTGATTTCTTGTCCCAGGTAAATGTAGCTCTGTACTTCTTCAATCACGATGCTGCTGCCATGACCTTCTGTTTTGGAGGTAATGCATTGAACATAACTTTTGTCTTCTGTGTGTTCAGCTTCAGTTCTACACGCAAGCTAGCCTCTGCTAGTTCTTGTAATATTTTCTCCAATTCAGAAGCACTACTACTCGTGATAACGATGTCATTGGCAAAACATAGGTGGTTAAGGAATTCTCCATTTATTTTAAGTCCATTTTTTGTCCAGTTCAGTCTCTCGAAGGCTTCCTCTAAAACTGCTGTGATGAGTTTTAGTGAGATGAGGTCTCCTTGTCTTAATCCCTTTCCAAGGTTGATACTTGCTTTTCCTTTATCCTTTACTAAAAATCTTCTGGAGAATACTAATATAGCTTTTGGCTATCCCGTTCTTTCCAGAGCTTTCACTATAGCATGTGTGAACACTGAGTCGAAAGCTTTCTCATAGTCGATGAAGACAAAGCAAGGTGGCACTTCATATTCGTTGTGGCGTTTGATAAGTTCTGTAATAACTTGTGTGGTCGATCGTGCTATATCTGCTTTGAAAGCCCGCTTGTTCTCTTGGTTGTGCCGAGTCTAATGCTGAATCAAGTCTCTTTGTCAGAACTTTACTGAAGATATTATAAACAGCTGACACACGACTGATAGGGAGATAGTTCTGGATATTTTCAATGTCTACTTTTTTGAAAAACAAAACCATCATTGCATTATTCCAATCATCTGGTACATCTGACGTCTCAAGGGATTTAGTGAAAAGCCCTGCCAGTAACTTTTGAATTCTTCTCCTGCTTCCTAAATCAGTTCAATTGTAATTCCATCTACTCTGGGGCACTTTCCTTTCTTCATGGATTTAATAGCCTTGTCAACTTCGCCTTTCATAACAAGTGACATCATCTTTTTCTTTCAGTTGGTCTGCTCTTCTTATGACATTATCATCCTCACATTTGTAAAGTTTATTGTAGAAGTCCTCCACAATGTCGATGATTTCATTCCATTCTTCGTGATTGTGATATTTGCTCTGTTGAATGCAAATATTCCCCTTCTTCCGATGCAGAGCTTTCTCTTCGCAGTTTTCAAGCTCTTGTTATCTTCAACCGCCTTCTTGACAAGATTGCAGTTGAACTTCGAACATCTTCTGTGATGTGTTTCCGTATTTTCTTGCAAAGCTCTTCATATTCTATTACTGATTTGTATCTTCTCTTTTTGGTTCATTTCTCTTCGATTCTTCATTAATTTCCTTATACCTTCTGTGATGAGCGTCTGTGGTTTGGAAACTTGTTCTCCAGCTACTTCTTCCACAGCTTCTTTTAAGTGTTTAGTTAGTGTCCTATTAATATCTGTAATGTCATCTTCTTGGATGCCACTCTGTAAGATTTCAAAGCGATTTCGCAGTTCTAGCTGGAATTCCGTTCTGCGTTCCTGTGGGCGTGCAATGTTTATGATCTTTGTGTTCTTGAAAAGTTTACGTCTTTCTGTTCTCGTGTTTAGAACAAGCTTGCATCTTACCAGTCTGTGGTCACTTCCTGTATTGAAGTTCTTGAGAACAGTGCAGTCTTGAATCAAGTGCTTCCTATTTGCCAGAATGTAATCTATTTCAGTAGTTGCTCCATTTGGGCTTTTCCAAGTCCATTTACGCTGAGGTTTCTTCTTGAAAAAGGAATTCATGACATACAGTTGTTTGTATTCTGCAGATTCCTCCAGTTTCTTCCCTCTTTCATTTCTTGTGCCATATACATGACTACCAATGAAATTTTCTCCTTTCTTTTTTTCTCCGACACGGGCGTTAAAGTCGACCATGAGGACTTTCAGATATAATTTCCTGTTTGGTTCACCATGCTAACTTCATAAAATTCGTCGACTTCCTCATCAGAGTAGCTTGTGGTTGGCGCATAGACCTGTGTGATTTGTATCTTGTATCTTGTAGACAAGTGTATGACCAATCTTGCAATTCTGTCAGAGGCACTAGTCATAAGTTCTCCCATTTCTTATGAATAAGGAATCCAACACCAGTAACTCTTGCCGGTTGTTCCTCTGTGGTATAGTATAGTAGAGCGCACTGTTCAGCTCAATTTTATCATCACCTTTTCTTCTTACTTCGCAGAATCCAGTGATATCCCAGTTGGTCCTATCTAATTTTTCTTCTAGTTCTTGCAATCGACTCTCTGAGGAAAGGGAACGTCCGTTATAGGTAGCCAGGGTCAGTGTCGTGTGGTGGCCAGGTCTGACCCGGATATTTTTAGCACCCTCTGCCTTCATGTCTTGCTGGTTACCACCGTAACCAGGGACAATATGACTGCCGGGATCTGAGGGCCATGGCTGATTTTTGACAGGTAATCATGGCTGATTTTGAAGGGTAATATTTAGAGAGTAGTGGGCCAAGATCCTCCGCGCTAGCCGAGTGCGTGTTGGAGGAAGCCCATCCGCGCCCGGTCACCATGCGCAAGCCATGATTACTAACAGGCTGCCCCAACTGGAAGGAACAGATTGGACATTAGGCTTCTGCTCCTATTTGATTCCGTTAAGTCCTTGAAGACAATTAGAGGGTCATCCCCTAGTTATGAGTAGAACCCATTTAATTCTGTATAATCCTATAATTTATTGTTTTGACTTAAATGATTTATAAAAGTCGTAAGTTTTTATTTTAAGAAGAAGTAGGACAAATCTTGATGTCCCAACTTCAAGTCACAAAGAGTAATTTAAAAAGTCAATTTAAATACTACATCTACGTAAATTATCAATTACATTGTATCTCTTACATAAAAAAATTTTAACAATAAATTTCATTAAAAATGTTTTTTAATAAGAAAAATTGTTCCTTATTATTTTCCCATCATTTTATGCATATTGGAATGTTCACTATGTTACAGCCATTTCAAAAATAAAATAATAAATTAAATTGAATCTGGCAACACTTTTGAGATGACTCAGTAGTACAACTTCCTTGCTTAGAGAGCCATTTCGGATTCCACAGTAAGATAAGACTCTAATAGTTAATTTGAGTTTATTAATGTCCACTATGTTACATTTAAATTAATGATTAAAAAAATTATTTTCGGAAATTGCATATAAACTAGTAAATTTAATATTATTTTTTCATTTAATATTATTTTCTTAATTATTGCTTTTTTATTTTTATTAGAAAAGCTTCTTTTAGACTTAATTGTCCACTCTGTTACATATTCTGGGACATATCATGTTTTTGCATGAAAAATAAGAATATTTGTGTTTTGAGAAGAAAGTTTATGCTTACCTAATGAAACAAAACCTTAATACAAACAGAATACCAAGGAATAAAAAACTTAGTTTAAAATATTTATTCCTTTGCTTCATCAGGTGAGTCCACTGGTGTATCTGATAATGACGAACAGGCAATTATAGAAGTAAGTGCTAAAAATGTGAAAGTTGGCACATACATGTTTGTTGAATTTAAAACTGGTGGTGCTAGAAAATTAACATTTAAATATGTTGTCGTAGCTCAAAGTGACATTGAAGAAGATGGCAAATTTAAAGTGATGAGCTTAAGGACATCAAATAACGAGCGAAAATTATTTAAAATTATTGACACAGATATCTCCTGTGTTCATTTTGATCAAATTAATAATATCCTATCTGAGCCAAAGTTAAAAGTATTAAGTGGGCGTTTATATTTTGAATTTCCATATGCTGTTGATGTTTTCCAAAAAGCTTGATATAAGTAAAAATTAAATTTAATACAAAATTTATGAAAGTAGAATGTTGTTTGTCTGTTATTCTTTCATAAAGTTACAGATTAATCCTATCTATAGCAGTTGCCTACTCTTTTACAGGTATGTCCACTCTGTTACAATTATGTCCACTCTGTAACAGAAGTGTTTTTATTGTAAATTCAAATTAAAAAAATTCAAAAAAATTTTGAATTAAGAGTATTAACCTGTTTAGATAGATGGAATTGTATCCAGAATAGTGCAATTTTGATCTTATTTAGTTCTACTTGATATGTTAATCTAATTTTTGCACATACGTTTTTCAATTTTACACTTTGAAGCATAAAATCTAGCAAAAAAATGTGAATTTTCGTGTATTTATATAAAATAATTTTTTTTGTGTTATACAAAATGTTTTGAAAAAAAAGCGAATTTACATAATTTAATGCAACAAAATAGATGTGTAACAGACTAAACAAAATCTCCCACAACCAATCAAAAACCTAAGAAAATCATATATTAGTACTAAGTTGAGGTAATTAATTAACCGACTTCAAAAAGGAGGAGGTTCTATGTTCGTCTGTGTATATATATATTTTTTTATGTATATTCATCGATATTTCCGTCATTTATAAACCGATTTTAAAAATACTTTTTGCATTGGATTCGGTTTAGCACCAAGATGGTCCCATATTAATTTCATTGTTGAAGTCGGTTTAGTTTTTTTTTATAAAAATTCATTAACTTGTTTTACAATACAGATAAATTCAATTAATTAGATAATTTTGAAAAAAAAATTGAAACATCAAATGTACCATTTTCGTGAGAATGACCCATACATTGAATTATTAAAATTGTTCAGCATATCTGGAGTGGGAACAAACGATTTACAACATTTTGTTTGGCAAGCAAACCAAGTTCTTATTAACAAAATAGCATTTAATAATTTCAAAGATAATCTATTCCTTAATTTTGTTTTCACAATATTCATGTATGAAAAAAGTCTTTCTACAAATGCATTACAAGGTATGAAAGTGCATAATAAGCCAATTCTTTAAAATATTTTTCTTCATTGGAATTTGTGTAATCTAAAACAAAGCCCCAAAAATTTTCAGGTTCAATAGTACAGAGAGTGCCTTCTTGAGCAATAATCTCCATTGATGTTCCAAATCACAGAAATAGATCTATATCGGAAAATGCAGGCTGTGTCTGACATAGACATACATTTGGCGAGAATATTTAAAGTTGTTTAAGTTTTTCTAAATTGGTTAGAACTCTTTGTAAAACTTGGCAGCAATTTTCAAAAAATCAAAACATCGCATTTTTATTAGATTACAGTCAGAAGATGGCAGGTTACAGTTTCTTAATTCAAGCATAAATGCAAATCCAAAATCAACTTTTTCAAATGGCAAATAAACATCAACATCAAAATTCACATTTACTTTTATACAATCAGGCAGAAGTATTGTTTTAATAAAAGCTTTAACATCTTTCAATAGTCTAAATGAATCAACATTGATGTGCTCGAAAAGAACATTAACTTTGTGAAAATCAATGAGGATATCTTTTAAAAAGTTTAGGTATAATTTGTTGTGCATATCTTTTGTTACGAGTCTTTTGTGAAAAAATCGTTTTCCTTTCTGTATTAGTTTTTGCGCGTTAATCTTTAAGCCTTTTTCAAGATTTATCTTAATTAAAACAATGTTTTTATCTTCTGAGTTTGTTGCCGTGTTCTTCTCTCGAGGGCGTGGGCTTGCTTCTCGCGTTCGTGTTGTTTTGTTAGGCGCGCGTGTTTAAATTTTTCCTGTTTGCGCTTTTGCTTTTTTTGAGTGTGTGCTCGGTTGGTGGCTCAACCAGCCACTTGGACTTTGCAAAATGTTCCTGTTGAGAGCTATCGTGCCTTCGCCTTTTTTTAAGTAAGGGAATTGGTTCCTTGTTTTATTTTAACTGTTTTGAGTATTTACTGTCTCGGCTTGACAGTTTGTGGACGTTAAGATGTTCTGTCCCGTCTCTTGTGATGGGTGACCATTGTCGTGCTTATCTGCGTGTGTGTTTTTTTTTGTCGTTCTCCATCTACGTTCGTGCCATGAACGTTCGGCGTCATCGATGCTTCGTCAACGTAGCGGTAGGCCACAGCTATTCATCGTAGTTCAACTGTTTCGAACTGGTCAGCAACATGTTCTTCGTCCGGTGTCTTTTTGCCTAGGCATGCCTCCGTGATCTTCGAGTTTCTGCCCTCGTCGTCTGTGCACTCGTCCGAGGTGATCTGTTGAGGTTTGGATTAGGTTAAGCTATACCTTGTCTCCTACTAATAATGTAATTAACTCTTTTTCTTCTTTTTGTTCCTTTTATTGTTAGAATTATTTCTAATTATTTTCCCTCCTTTTGGGTATTGCTTACCTCTTCCTTTCTGCTCTTGTCTCCTTTGCCTTTTTCAGGTACCTTCGACCAGTCGTCGTGAACCGTTGTTCCTTCTAGCGCCAGCTTAGTTTTCTTCTATTTACTTTCTACGGTCTCTGTGTTCTGCCAGTGTGACTCTTTTCGTTTCCCTTGTGTCAGCTCTTCTGTGTTTCCTTCAGTCGTCGCTGCGTGGTTCTTGTTCTCCAACGAAGAATTCTTCTTGTACTCTTATTAATTTTTTTTTATTTCCAATTTATTCTCATTTCTTTGTTTCTTTTGATTATTTATTTTTCTATCAATAAATTGAGAGATTTATTTGGATTCGTGCCTTATTCTTTCTTGGGGATTTATTTTATTCAGTCTTTATATTTTTTGGAGAGTCTAAAGCTAATTTGGGGCTGGGGTGTACCTTTGGATTTTTCCAGTTGATTAATTGAACGTGCAGAGGTTGTCTTCAAAGCACCTGCACGTATCACCTTATACATATCATTCAAAATACGAGCTTTATAATAACGCTCATTTAATGCGGCAATTTCAAAGTATTTTTTTATGTAAGAAAATATAAAAGCCACAAAAGGGTAGCCAACCCAGAAAACGTCTGGTAAGAAGTCCAAAAACGGGGTTAATGAAAAAACTAAAAAGAAAAAAATACAGAAAAGAAAAACAGGAAAACAGAAGGACAAGCACACAATGAACTCAGAAAAGAACAATTAAAAGATGGGCTAGAAAAGATTAAATACCGGGTGGGCAAAAAATAACGTGACCTGTTCAGAGCTCGCTAGCGGGAATTCTATTAGGCCAAATGCAGTACATTTTGGTGTATATACTTAGTGGAACATGCAGTTTCGATTTCTGCAAAAAAAAAAAAAGTACCAAAAGTCGCTATAGGGGGCACTTATTTCAAGAAAACAATGAATACATTTGCATAAGCGCGTCCGTGTTGAGCAATGATGACAATAAAAGGCAAGGCTGAGGATTTCCCATCATTCACGAACGAATGGCCTGACGATGACGCTTACTCTGCCTGACCGGGCGCTATTAGTCAAGTTGTTTTATCAGAAGAGCGACAATGCAAGTGCTGCCCTTCGTGAATTCCGGCGATTGAAAACGTTACGAAGAGGACCGATGAGCATAACTAACTTACGGAAAATGATTGAACGATTTGAATCTACCGGAACTCTAAGAGTGCAGCCAGGCTGGGGACGCAAACGAATCAGGCAGCAACACGTTGAAGAAGTTGCAACTGCTGTTGTGGAACAGGAGATGACTACTGTGCAGGGTACCAGCAGTGCACACGCAATAGCACGCCAAACAGATATCCCATATTCGACGGTGAGGAAAACATTGCATAAGAAATTGACATTTTATCCCTATAAACTCACACCTGTTCAACAGTTGCTTCCTGGAGATGAACGTACCCGAACTGACTTTTCGTTGAGATTTTTAGCACGTATGGGAGTGGATGATGCATGGCCATGGCAAATTTTATGGAGTGATGAGGCACATTTTTATTTGAATGGTGATATCAATACCCACAACTGCCGTATTTGGGCTGCATCAAATCCACAAGTGTGTCTGCCAACTCCTATGCATTCACCGAAACTAACAGTATGGTGCGGCTTTACTGCTTCTTTCATCATTGGCCCGTACTTTTTTGAAGAAATCCGTCCCCGTGAACCGGTAACTTGTTCCGTCAATTCTGCCAGGTATGCCGATATGCTTGAGAATTTTGTGATACCACGATTGCAGGAAAAGGGTTGTCTGCATTCTACCATTTTTATGCAGGATGGTGCGCCACCGCACATCGGATGTCAGGTGCAGCAGATCTTGCGAGAACGTTTTTCAGACAACAGAATAATTAGTCGTGCATTTCTCATGGTATGGCCACCCAGGTCGCCTGATCTCAACCCTTGTGATTTTTGGTTATGGGGATATTTGAAAAGCCTTGCGTATCAAGCACATGTTCCTGACCTCTCAACCTTAAAGGATCAAATAACGTTACATATCAGACTAATTAATGCAGATATGCTGCGAGCTGCCGTATAAAATGTGTACCGCATGCAGCTATTGGAACAGCACACTGATGGTAATCTTGAAACGCATTTGTAATTAAAAATAAAACATTGTTTGGTGTTACTAAAGTTGGTTTGTACGGTATTTGTTCATTTGACAATTAGGTATTCATTGCTTTCTTGAAATAAGCGCCCCCTATGGCGACTTTTGGTATATTTTTTTAATGCAGAAATCGAAACTGCATGTTCCACAAGTATATAGACTAAAATGAACTGCATTTGGCCTAATAGAAATCCCGCTAGCGATCTCTGAACACCTCACGTTATTTCTTGCCCACCCGGTATAATGAAAGATGGAGCAATCATTCAAATAACCGTTTATGTTTGAAGTCATCGAGATTATAGTCCTTAAAACTAATCCTAAAATTTGCGATAAGCTTCATTACTGGATCAACGTTACATAAGTTTAATTCTCCATTAGAAAGGCAGCCTAAAGGCATAGCCAGTTCGCGTCCTTTTCAATTCATGAAAATTGAAATCTTCTGTTATGGCAAGCACGTACATGTTATGGTAAAAAAGGTTTAGAAATATGCTAAAGAAGCAACTAATAATGATATTACTAGTGTTAAACAAATATTTTTTAATCACGTGTGAAGCCTGAACTTTAAGCCTTTTAAAAAGAAACTTAATAAAACTCACGAGTTTGCACTGGATATAGGGTAAAGCTTGCATTTTGCAGCCATGCCAAATCCAGACGCAACACAGAAGCTTAAATAAAATGATAAAATTCATAACATCTGCAAAGTACTGCACAACAATTTCCAGGTCGTAAGACTCATTTTATTAAGTTACAGCTGTCTGGCTCGATTATATGAATACAATACTCCGTAGATAAGTTGTATGGCCCATCTTTAAGTGTCACCACTATTTAACTATTACAGCCGACTATTTAACAGCGTCAAACTCAGCTTAACGAGTCAAGTCATAAGATATTGGAATCATATCCGGTAGATATACGAAATTAAGTTACGAAAACAAGGCAGATAGCGATACTGGAAGATTTCGCCGTTCGTGTTTGGAAGAAGATTAATACAAATTTATTAGACTTTAATATGATTATGGATGGGACAAGTTATCTAAAGACTATCTATCAGTAGGGATAGTCTTTTAAACTCTGAGTGCGAGAACAGTCTCCCTCAAAAACCCAACGTTGAATAAGCCATTCTCCAACATTGTTCGTCGTGCCCCTTCAAAAGAAAAAATTTACGAAAACAGGAATCTAAGTAAGTTATACTGTTTTTGACATTTTTCTAACGTAAATTATACTTATTTAATACTTTCAAATTTATTTGCTAATACATTTTCTTATTCATTATTGTTACGATTAATTTTTTATTTACTCGTTTTGATCTGAAATCTATATGCATTTCTACTGAACAGTTTCATGAATGCTGTTTGGACCCATTCTTGCTGCGAGAAACTAGCCATGTCGTTAGCAGTTGCTGGCTGGCTTAATTACAGCACGGAGGCCGAATAAGATAATAACTAAAATAAAATGTCATATTTCCCTTTCCATTGATTTAAAACTCATCATTTGTTCTGTATTTCAGATTTCCAAGGATACTGCTATGAGCTGTACGTGATAGTTTCCATTAAGCCTATCCAAAGGAATGCAAAAGGAATCTTGCAGATTTATAAAGAGAACGATATAACGATTACAGCAAAAATATTACCCTGATTTTCTGAGTCAATTCTGTTAAGTGATTGTGAATTTATTGCATTGTACATTATAAGTTAAATCAATAAATTACTTTATAAAAAATTTTTTGCTTACAAATCTACAAAAAAGATGTCGTTTCTCTTCCTGTTATTGTCTACATTCAAGAGCTGTGGAGTGTATGAACGCGGCGATCGTTATTTTAGAATTTAGCAACAGACTTATCATTAACAAGCTACAAGCTTGCAGTTTCTCCCTCCTGCTGGCAAATTTTGACTGTAAAGAGTGAAAGACGATAGAGGAAGCACTCCTTTAGCTCCGTGCTGTATTGAGCAAATGGTAAGCAAGTAAATAGAAGAATCGGGGACCGCTAGACTACACAAAGACTAATACAATGGCCAATTTTTGCTTCAAGTCATCGAAAGAAGAAAGGAAATTGCAACAACATCAAGTGTACATCTAAAGTAAGATTACGTGAATAAAAAATTATTTAGACTAGAAGGCATCCTTGGAGAGGTCCATCCATTGTGAGCCTTTAAAAAATTTTTTTTCGGTAAATCAAGTCCCGATATATCACTTAGAATGGATTTTTTCAGTGAAGAGGTATATTTCTGTCTTTCGGATTTTTCTTAGAATGGATAGTCCCTTCGCTCTATATTGTAATGATTGAGTTATTATTTAACATATTTGGAGGTTTAATTTAGCTTTTTGAGGTTGTTCTGTTTACCTACAAGCGTAATTATTCTGGGCAACGCCGGATCCTCTGCTAGTGATAAAATATAAATATAGGTCGGTATTATAACGTGCCTTTTTGAGACACAAAAAGCCAGGATCGTTTTTTTGCCCTTAATTTTTAATATTTCAATGAACCTCTAGAAGCCACTGAGTTAACTGCAATATCCACCTTCTAGATACAGTATTACCCACTTATAACGAACACGGTTAGAACGAACACCCGCATATAGCAAAAAAAAATTCAGTCCCAACCCCGTCAGTCTATTTTCTATGCATTTTTACACGTTTATTGAGAAATGTTTTTGAAAGAAATCGGTTACAGCGAAGGGAAATCGACGAAATTTATTCGGAAAATATCACTAATTGTTATTATAATTCGGTCTAGACCGAATGCGTAGACACGTGTAACATCGCTTTTTTCCTAACAGCGATTTTTCTTTATTGTGATTGGTTGGTTAAAAATTCCCGCCATCACGGCCGCCACGTCTAGTTGAACGATCACGTGATTGTACTTGAACCACTTGAACCAATCATATGATTGTGCCATCACATGGTTAACTGCAAGGCCCATGAGAATTTATGGGCTTGGTTGATTTTGTCAAGTCATTCATGCAAAATTTTTCAAGGAGTTCAACATGTACACCAAAGCGAAACACTCTATCTCTAGAGTTAAAGTTAAAGATTTTAGAAGCACGCCATCGCGGAAGAGAGCCAGAGAATCCAAGATGGCGGAGAGGAGAGCCAAGTAAGTGACGATGAACCAGAACCGCCCATACCATCATCGAAGCAGATGGACTCGCTGATGAATCAAGTAAAAAATTACTTAACCATCTACAGTGATGTGCCAAACGAAATTTTTGAAAGTTATCTTAAGTTGCATAAATTTATAAACAAAAGTTATGTAAAAACTATGAAACAGAAAATCATATCGGATTTTTTTTCATCCTGAATAAAATTGACTAAAACAATGATTATGCCTAGTTTTAATGGCTAGTTTTAATTCTATGACTGTACGTACATTTTTATTACATTCGGATATAACAAAATCGGGATATAACGAAAAGAAACTTCGTTCCCTTGAATTTCGCTATAAGCGGGTGATACTGTAGTCTTATTTTTTTAAGCCTGGTTTACTTTCAGCACATGCCAAGACTCTTACTCGATTCTTAGCGTTTCAATCGGTTAGTTATCTGACTGTCTGCGCATTCCAACACTTGCTAATTTCTTATCCGACTCATGGAATTTCCAATTTTGCTTCGCTTACTTTTAGGAGGTTAATGTGGCCTCCTCCGGTTTAATATGAATTAAAGGGTTCACCTAACGCTTTCTGGTGCGTTTGTGTAAAAATAATAGGTACTGCCTCTACTTCTCTTAAAAGCAAATCTAGAATGCTAATATATTATGTCTGGCCAGACAAACCTTTAACGGGAATATTTATTTAAGAGCAGTTACCTACAATAGGAATATTTATATAAAAGTGGGATAATGTAATCACTTTTAATTTAATATATTCCTTTTTTGTAGAGCAGAAACAATGGATTCCAACTACCAGCCGGTTAGGAATTAGGGCAAGCCAAACGAGTTTAAATTGACCATTAATTAATTCTTAAGTATTTTCAATTGGAGTTGTAAAGGAAAGTCATGAGATTTACATTCAACACTTGGCCAGAAGCTATTGTTGTAAGCGTAAGTTCAACGCGGATTCCGACCTAGTAATTTTCCGTTTATCTTTGTTCAAGCAAAATATTTTTTTATTAAATATTATATAAATGAATTTTTGAGAAAAGAAGTGTTTTTATCAGCTAAGATTTTGTCTTCAACAATTATTTGGAATTTTAATATTTTAAATAGCTGTATTCCTAGTCAACAATAATTTTTGATTAACTTTTCTTACCTCGTGATTACGAGTTATTTAATACCTATCTTTTAAGGTTTATTTTCTGCCCTTATGCGTTCGGTATGACGTAGCGCCTCGAGCAATTTTAGCGCGTGCTTTAGGTTTTTTGTTTGGATAGAATAATAATCATAGGGGTAGCGACAGAATCTTGCTACAGGCTGGACAGAGATAATCAGCTGCTTCAAGCTAAGGAGTCTGTGAAGGACGCTCACAGTATGTCTTAGCCTATCTTCTTCAGTGGTCCATGGGACTTAGTCAAAATGGATTTTCACCTAAGCATGGATGTCTCAGAGGTCTATTGCGACCTTGAGTATTTCGCCATAATCTCAGGATTGCCTAAATGCTATCGAGCATGAAAGATATAGAATGAAAAGCATTTCCCAGGAAACTTTTTCACTTTGAAGGAATCAAGCCTTCGTAACTTTCCTCTGTACTTTTTTGAAGCGAATTCTTTTCTCGCCATGGATGTTCTTCAGATGCAAGAGACAATCCTAGTTAGACCTACAGATTTCTTTTAATATTGATTTAAGCACGACTTTATTGATTTAAACTGGGATTTTTCCCCTTCCATTTCATTGTTGGATTTTTTTTACCTTCTTTTTTTAAGTAATTGTATACATTTAATTTTCTGTTTGCGTTTTTTTTCTTTTAGGAAGTCAGTATTGTTCTGTACCTCGTTGCGTCCGAAAAGTTACTGTTTCCCTCAGTATGGTTTCCCCTTCCTTTGCTTCTTTGTATAGTGTAATATGTTGTCGTATCCCTAAAAAGTGTGATGCTTTTCGTGTTTTGGAACGACGAGGTAAGCTTCATCATTAATTGAAACAAAAGCAAAAATTGTAAACTTTGCTTTCTTTAGTTTTTGTAATTATTTTTTTTTAGTGCTTAATCTTTTTGGTTTTGTTGTACTACCTAATTTTTCCGTTTTGCTTTTATTTATTTTTTTTGCCTTGTTGCCGATGCCCTTTGGATCTACTACTCTCTTGTTTTTGGTGTCAAGCTTCAGATTCCATGTTCTTCAGTCCCCGTCTTGGACTCGACGATCAACCTTGGTTGCTTGTGTTGCTATCACCAATTTTGACCACGTTCGACAGCGATTTCGGCTCTAGTGATTTCTATCCTTCAAATATGTCACTTAAAATTTCTTTAATTTTTTTTCCCTCTTTAATTTTTTTACAGTTCCAAGCAATTGTTCGATTCGTTTCTTCCGTGAACAGTTCCTCTACAGCTTCGCTGTAGACGTTTTTTTTTAAAGCTTTTTATAACTTTGCTGTGTTAGTTTGTTTAGGTCAAATCTTGTAATCAATATTAAACCAACTTTCCGACAAGCTAGGGAGCTGCAATTTGACACACTTATGCAGAATCGATGACAATTTATGATAAAGAAAAAAATTTTCAAATCGGTTCATTGGTTCGTGTTCTAATGGTACTAACTCATTACTACGAATTGATTGTTGTAACAATTGGACATTTCGTTATGGCGAGAGGTAAATGTATCTATTGTTTATTGTTGCAAAATTAAGCTTTATTGTTGCCACTAAATAAAGCATTATAAAAGCTTGATTTGATAAAACCCTTTTTACATAATCTTGTTTCCCTCGAACATCCCTTTAAGTGTTTAGGACTCACGGCATTCGTTCTTCTCCTGCATCTGCTTTAATGGTGGAATCGTCACCTGTACTTCTTTGATTATTGTAAAGAAAGAACGAATAAGATTTGCTTATTCAATTTTTGTAATTTTCTTCTATTAATTGTTCTGATAAATAAAAGCAACAAATTTGCTTGGATTCAAAGACTATTTGTTTAACCCACTTAACCGAATCATCTTTGATAAACAATCCCGGGGGGGGGGGCCCACGACGTGATTAAACTATGCCTTCTTGGGCATAACTTGGGTTTAAATTTTTGCTGAATATCATTTAAGACTTAAACGGGTTTATTTTAATAACGGATGTAACTTGGGTGGTCTTGTCTCTGTTAACTTATTGTTAAAAGTAATATTCAACTCTGAGTCTTGGGGGCCACTGAACCACGTTTTTCTAATGTAGCTGTGCGTGTCATAAAAGAGCACGCAACATTCTACAAATGTAAACTTGTGTAAATATCCGTATATTCGTGTGTAAATTTGTGTAATATATATATATATATATATACGTGTATAATAGCGTACATTTATGTAATGTTACGGTCCTTTTTCGAGGAACCTTAAAAATATTTATGGACCTTTATTTCGATAGAGGTCTGCGCCATTTTTACCTTAGTCATGGTTCCTAACAGATTTGCTGCCACTGCAGAGTCGTCACTTTGGTCAATCCCTTTATGATCATAGGATCTTCTTAGATCTGAGACCTCCCTCCCATTCTTGCTTGTCGGGGCAATCAGTTATCGCATTCTACAAACCTTTGTCCTCGCCCTGCCTACTTTCTCATTCAGTCCAAAGACTACGCTCGTATCAGTATATTTTTTGGTGGTTACCGTGGCCCTCTCCGGTAATAAATTAAATAAAGGGTCCACTTGACGCTGTCCTTGGCGTAAATGGAATATACAGGGTCGTTTCTTTGTTCATGAGGTTTACCCTCACTCAGTCTGGCCAAACAAAATTTACGGGATAATAGATTTTTACTCTAGTCCTATAATCGGTAGTCGTACAGGTGCATATCACCCTTATTGAAACTAATGATATTGAGTTTTGGTCTTCTTTGGTAAAATGACTAGGAGGATGTTAGCCCGGGTAAGTTGGTTTGTCGAGCCGCCTAATCACGAACTTGTTTTAGAAGCCTCTCAAGCGCAACAAATCTAATTTTCCCGTTTTTGTTTAATAATGAGCAAATATGTTTCAGTTCCACAACAGAAGAGGGTTTTCATGGCTTTCCACAAAGTGTCTCTGAAAAAAGGTTCGTACGAGTATAATATTCTTTTCTAATTAAAGAAAATCGTTTAGTTAATTTCTTTCTTATTCTACTATTAAATATTTTCATTTCTGCCCTAGCTTAAATATTATTTTAATTTTATTTTATTCCAAAAGGTTTGTAAATCATTGTTACTTCCGACTTGTTTACTTGGTCTATTGTTCAAGTTTTTCTCAATCACTTTAGTTTTTCAGTGTTGACGATCACGAGAGCGTTCACGTCCCTCACATGTGCGGAAAAGGTTTTTCCTCGGCAACTATTTTAAAATTTGGAGTGAGTTAGCGTTCTGGTAACTTGGTCCGGATGATGGTTGCACTCCTACGGACTTGTTTTTTTGTTGTCGTTCGTTGATCACTTCGAAGTCAAGTATGTCAGCAGAAGTCGACACGGCGTTCGCTGAAAGGAATGGTGGTCTTTTACGACCAGGATCCTACGCCCATTGTTGATTCTTGTCCCATTGAGTAAGGACTAATTAATGCTAAAATCTGGTTAGCAAACCTGTGGTCAACAAATTCTTATAGTCGACAAAATCCAATGGCGATGAAAGGTGATCGGTTCAACTTGTCCTTTTGTTTGTTTGTTCAAGCTAGGGTAGATAATAACTTTCACGTCTCACCGAACTTTGTGTGTTAGAGTTCATTGCTACTTTCAATGTTTTTTTTTTCCTCTTAATTATGGATCTATCCGCAACGTTATTGCCGTGAATGTCATTCACTCTTTCGAAGGTCAGCGCCTGTCTTTGCTCGTGTTATCCGTGAACAATGGAGCAATCACCAAGAGTTATCAGTATCTTTCTTTGGCGTTCCAACTCACCGTGAACTTACATAATTTCATGTCCTGACTTCGTTCCAATTACGTCAAATGAAAGTTTTGGACGTCCAAGGCTTCAGGCTTAGTTACTTTTTTGAGTCGCCTCAGTTCAACTTTCCCATGACCATTCTTACTTCAATTTACCCATTTTTTGCTTAACCCTCTACCTTTTTTCATTTTTTTTTTTTTTGCTAATTTCTTGGTTTTTCCTTTTATTTCTATTTTTTGTTTTTTTTTTCCTTTTTTTCTCTTTAGGTTCGTCTACACCGGCTTGCCCAGCCCTCTGTCAATCCTTCTTTGTAGTGTTGTCCCCCTCTGTTTCGTGTCTTGTATCTCTGATTGTCTGAATCGTTGCTGTGTCCCTGCTATTTATAACTTGTACTGTTTGTGTTTGGTTAGAGGTATGTCGTTTTAATCAATTTAAATTTTATTTCTTTTATTTTTTATTTTTTTTTTATTATTCGTAGCTATTCGCTACTTTCAGTGAATATAGAGAGCGCAGCTAATTTTGAAAAATGGCGGTAAAGTAGGATCCACCTCACAATTCGTTTTCCATCAACATACAAGGTCTTTATAATTAAAGTTCCATTTTGACATGGCCATAAAAAAAACTACTGGACCAAAAGCTATAATACTTGGTAATATTATACAAGAGGGCATGGGAAGTTCATACCCATCAAAAAAAAATAGTTCAAAAGGTCACCACCAGCAGGGGATGGCGCTCTATGCAATATTCGTATACGAAATTAGACACGAAGACACAGGTTAACACGTCTTTGATCGTTACTAAAATTAGTTACATGTTGAATGTGGCCTCCACCATTTACTAAAAGGAGGTTACACCGGATTACTGCGTTCTCAACCGTAGCTCGTAGCATATCAGGAGGACTGTTGCGCACCTGTCGGCGTATCGGATCTTTCAGTTCCGCCAAATTCCTGACGTTATCACCATAAACAGTGACTTTGAGGTAACCCCAGAGCCAAAACTCACAGGGGTTTATATCTGGTGACTGGGGTGGCCAAGAAAGGGGGAAGTTTCGGCCTGTAATCCGTTCATCTGTGAAATGTTGCTGAAGTAACTGTTTGACACATGTACCAATATGAGGTGGAGCTCCATCCTGCATAAAAATCGTTGTCTAAAATGCCACGTTGCTGAAGTTCTGGTATCACAAAACTTCTTAGCATCGACGCCACGCGAGCAGCAGTCACAGTGCATGTCACGAGTCCATCTCTCGACTGCTCTTCAAAAAAAAACGGTCCAATTATGACATTTGCTGTCATACCACACCACACTGTAACTTTAGGATAATGCAATGGAATTTGATGGAGAACATGAGGGGGAACTGGTGGCCCAAATCCTGCAGTTATGACATTTGCTGTCATACCACACCACACGGTAACTTTAGGATAATGCAATGGAATTTGATGGAGAACATGAGGGGGAACTGGTGGCCCAAATCCTGCAGTTATGGGTGTTGGCATCCCCATTCAGGTAAAAATGGGCCTCGTCCGTCCACAAAATGTTCCATGGCCAATGCTCGTCCACCTCCATCCGTGCAAGGAATTCCAATGCGAAGGTTTCTCTACGAGGAAGATCGTTAGGTTCGAGTTGTTGGACAAGGTGGATTTTGTATGGGTAGTACCGCAGCACTTTACGTACGATTTTGTACACCGTACTCAGTGGTAAGTCCATTCGACATGCAACAGCACTTACGCTGCACGCCCCTTGTGAGGTTTCCATTTTTGCTTCCTCTACGGCTACTGAAACAACCTCCACGGTTGCCTCAGAGACGGGTTTCCTTCCTCGGCCAGGTGCTACCGATAACAAACCTGTGGCTTCAAACTTTGTCATCATCTTCTTCAAACTCTGCCGTGTCATTGGCCCCCGACGTACATGTATTCGTCGAACGGATTTTACGGCCAGTTGCAACAGCGTCAGTTAAAACTAACTCAGTTGCATTCATAATAACATTTAACCAGAAACGCACGGCCTTCAATGGTAATAGGCATCGTCGACTAGTAACAAATGAGGCGTACTGACAACGAGGCTCTCTTTCTTATTTCTGAAAACCAAATGACTTGTAAAGCACATGTGCATAAACCACATTGTTAATCTGTCTTCGTATCTAATTTTGTATACGAATATTGCATTAAGCGCCATTCCATGCTGGTGCTGATCTTTTGAGCTAATTTTTTTTTGGTGGGTATGAACTTCCCATGCCCTCTTGTATAATATTACCAAGTATTATAGCTTTTGGTCCAGTAGTTTTTTTTTTGGGGCCATGTCAAAATGGAACTTTAATTATAAAGACCTTGTACTTTCAATATTTCATTGTGGGATATTTTTCAGTACGTTAGTAGCAAAAAACGCTGCTTAGTGGAATTAAAAACAGTTATGAATGCAAAACATATTGTCGCTTGTGCCAAAATATGTAAACCAATTTATGGCACTGTTTGTTTTCAGTATTTCGAAAGAGAAATACTGAAGGTTCGAGTTGTTGGACAAGGTGGATTTTGTATGGGTAGTACCGCAGCACTTTACGTACGATTTTGTACACCGTACTCAGTGGTAAGTCCATTCGACATGCAACAGCACTTACGCTGCACGCCCCTTGTGAGGTTTCCATTTTTGCTTCCTCTACGGCTACTGAAACAACCTCCACGGTTGCCTCAGAGACGGGTGTTCTTCAAAGTGTTGCTTTGGATTCCGTTTAAAAGCTTAAGCTGCTTATTAAGGCAGTCTTGATGGCTTGAAGTCATCATAGCATCCTGAGCATTTTCATATATAAAATCAGTGATGTGCAGTAGTTAAACTACAAATAGTTAAACTACTAGTTAAACTATTTTGTAGTAGTTAAAAAGTAATTAACAACTGAAGAAAAAGTAGTTTTAACTACTAGTTTAACTACATTTTAAAAATAGTTAACTACAAATTACTTTTTTACCTACCAATTACTTTTAAAATAATTTCTGGGGAAATAAACCATTAAGTAATGACCTAAGTACCGAAAGGCTAAACAAGTCGCCATCACCTAAACAATTTGAAACGTACAGGGTGCATTAGGGATAAACAATTGAAAGAATATGAGCGCCAAATCGAATTTCTAAATAGTTGAGGTTTGTATTGTTGCAACGGCACTGCATGAAAATCGTATTGTTGAAAAATGGCGCCCGCTTTATCAACAGAGCAGAAATGCAAGGTTGTCGAATGGTATTTCGAGACAAAATCACCTGTAACAGTGCAAAGAAAGTTCCGGAAGGAGTATAAGTGTCGAGACGCACCAGGCAGGCAAGCAATCATGGATTTTGTCAAGCAATTTCGTGCCACTGGATGTGTTAAAGGCAAGAAAAAAGGCGGGAGCGAAGCTCGTGTTCGAACGGCCAAAGTTGTCGAAAATGTTCGCACAAGGTTGGTCGATTCCCCTACCAAAAAATCTGTTCGCCGCCTATCCATTGAAGAAGGGCTGTCGTATACCACGACGTGGCAAATTTTGAGAAAGGATTTACACCTGTTCCCGTATAAGATCCATGTTTATCAGGAGTTAACAGACACTGGAAGACAGAAGCGACAACAATTTGCGATGGAGTTTGGAGCAGAAATGGAGGCCAATCAGGACATTGTGGACAACCTGTGGATGTCAGATGAGGCCTTCTTCCATCTGTCAGGTGACGTTAATAAACACAACGTTCGTTTTTGGGGTTCCCAGCACCCTCATGAGATCCATAAGTCACCTCTTCATCCACGAAAGGTTATGGCTTGGTGCGCGATTTCCAAAAGAGGCATCATTGGTCCGTTCTTTTTTGAGGGCACCGTAACGTCACAGGCTTACCTTAACATGTTGGAAACCATTTTCATCCCCAAGCTGCAAAGGAGGCGTATACCGCTTCGACATCAATGGCTTCAACAGGATGGGGCTAGGCCTCACACAACTTATGAAGTGCTAGACTTTCTCAATCAGAAATTTGGAAATCGTGTCATTTCAAACAGGTTTCCAGGTCGATTCGTGGGTGGCTTTCTTTGGCCCCCTACGAGTCCTGACCTAAACCCATGTGATTTTTATCTCTGGGGTTCCTTAAAGACAGTGTGTTCACTACAGCACCTAGAATCCTAAACCAGCTGCGACAAAGCATCGTCGACTGCTGCACCCTTGTGGATGCAGAAATCCTGGATAGAGTTATGAACAACTTCACCATTCGGCTGCGAGCAGTTCAAAACGTTCGTGGTGGCCACATTGAGCATATCATCAAGACTTTTCCACAGGAATAAAAACTCAGAACTGCCTAAAATATCATACTGAAATGCTAAGTTTGCAAACATTAATGGGTCAATAAGTCATAGTACTGAAATGGTCAGAAATTGACTGAATCACCCTGTATTTCTAAAAATTTTGAATTGTTTTTTGAAATCATTAAAATAGGTTCGTAAATCAAATTCAATAATTTTTGAATTTAATGTCGTAATTTGTTGTTTGATATATTATATGCCTTATCTTAGCTTTGAAAATTTCTAATGGTAACATAATAGTATCATTAGCACAGGTACCACTGAATCAAATTTGACCATCTTCGAAATTATTAACTACTCTTATACATTCGTTCATGACACATCACTACAATTGTTTTATATATGGCATGCCCTGTCTTAGCATTGAAAATTTCCAATGGTACCGGCGTTGTATCTGTCACGGAATTCAAATACGATCTTGAATTTCGATGTCACAAACGCTCACTTTCACTCTCGAATTATTTACAATTCGGGAAGGAAAGTGGAGCGACGTCACACTCGTCATAATCGTAGAGCAAAGCGTCTACACGCATGGGCCAATCAGGAGACAACAGCTGATTCAAATGAAAAGGTTTTTTGTGCAGCTAACGGGAGAGAGAGAAGAGTAGAGCCACGAAAGAGACGGCCGGTAAAAGAAGGGTTTTCTCATCGCGGGAGTCCTAGCAGGATCCGGGAATGCCTTATGGTTAACGAAAGCTCCGAGACGAGTACTAGAACTACGGCGACGGCGAGCGAGACGAGTTCCCGTGCGACGTCGGATAATTCCGCTCAGCTGTGCGGAGAAGCCTCGTTGGCGGCGCATCTCCCGACGGAGAAGGCAGAACGTCGTTTGCGAGTTCCGCAATTAGCGCGTGTTTCAACGAAACTCCCGGAGACCTGGCATCGCAACGTACTGGAACACTGTGCGAACCTAGTAAGTGCTCGTTTTCTCGTAGGGGTTAACGCACGCCTAATAAAGGTGGCTTTTTGGGAATTGGAGTGCAAGGAAGTGATTTATGTGTCTAATGTGCGAGGACTCTGGCCGTTTGGGCTCTTAGCCTTCCTGCGACACGACGTGGGTTTTGTTTTAACCTAGATAGGTTAAGTGCTGTTAATTTTGTCACGAAAGTGCTAGTGTTCTCCGTCTCTCTCAACGTGTGACAAAATTAGTGTGTGTTTCTCTTGGAAAAAAAAGAGAATATTTTGAATAAGTGAAGTGTGTCGTCTAGCGCGCACTGGTTGTGTGTGTGTTACCTCGTACCTGCAGTTCCCTATTTTTATGTATGGTTTAGCATTGTGTATAATCACAAATTATTGCTTTAATTACATGTTAATTTAGGTGTGTTTGTTTTTATTTTAGCGGCCGAGTTGTCGAGCCCTGGATGTAGTAGACTGTCATGCTCAATATGAACGTTATTGGTCTTGACAGGAATATTATATTACATTTTTGTTAGGCTTATCTAAATGTTCCGTGCCTTGGACTATTTGACTTTGCCTCATAAATGACTTATTTAAGTGGGCATTTATTTCCACTGGAACTCATTCTTGATAGCTGTGACTTCATTAATTGAGCCTTGTATTTTTGATCCAAGTAACGTGTTTGCTTACATACATAAAGTGAACAATCTAGTGTCTTGTATTGTTAGCGGGAACAGAAACTTTATTTCCCGATCATGTAATCGGTTTAATCTTTATTTTAGGCTATAGTTAGGCTTTGTTTATTAATGTTAAAGTTTTATCATTTGCTGAGGTATAACAGCGATTGTTAGTTTCATTAATTGTAGCCATAGAGATAATTCGTTACGTTTTTACCTTTATACTTATTGTAGCGTTATCTTTATGTCCGGTTTAGTCATTAGCCAATTGATTACTGAGTATATTCATAATAAGCTTTTATGTGAATAGAAGAATTTGGAATTTTTGCCTCATTACGGTATTATTGTAATTGTCGCACTTGTTTTCTTAATTTACCCTCCTAGTTTGGAGCGGAGTTCATCGAAGGTTTATTTTTAGTTTGTCTTTTGATGCCAGTGGCATCTTGTGTTATGATTGTTTATCTTATATTTTTCAACAGTGATTTTTACCTTGAATAAACTTTATTGTTTTCTCAGTTAAAATTTCCGACCCCTGTCACTTGGATTACCTTCCACTGCGTGCTCTAAGTTATTATCTTAGTTAATACGTGACAGTATCATTACCACAGCTACAATACCTCTGAATTAAAATCTACTATCTTGAAACTTATTAATTAATCTTACATATTTGTTCATGTAACAAGTTGTTTGATATATTACGTAACATATCTTGGCATTGGAAATTTCCAATGGTGCCATATTGGTATCATTAGAACAGATACCAATGAACGAATTTTGACATCTTCGAACCATATTTATTGATTGGTGAAACCGTATCTAATAACGTTATAATCGCTCTTATCTTCTCATTACGAGTTATAACTTGCTATAACTTAGCACTGAAAATTTTTGAGGGTGTTATAATAATACTGTTAGAGCACTTGGCATTATATTGATTTCGACCATCTTCGAAATTGTTCATGAACTTAATAATGTTATAATCGCTTATAGCTTGTTGTTACGAGTTGTTTGATGTATTACTTATAATATTTTAGCATTGAAAATTTCTAGGGGATGTCATTATAGTACCATTAGAGCACGTGCCATTGCACCGATTTCGATCACCTTCTAACTGGTTCGTGCAAATGAACTATACTATTCGATTGGCGAAAAAAAATTTTGAAAATCTTTCGTAAGTTTCAAGAATATCGAGTTACAGACGGACAGACCGAAGTTCCCCCACAGTAATAGAATAAAACACCTTTCGGTACTTAATAAAAGTTGACTCATTATAAAAAATTTGGCCTTAAGTTTATTACATAAGTGGAAAAATAAAAAAGTAATTAAAAAGTAATTATAAAAGTAGTTAACTTTTTTGAAATAGTTAAGCATGTAGTTATAACTACTTATTAAAAAAGTAATTGCAAAGTAGTTCTAATTACTAATTTTTAAAATAGTTAGTAGTTGTAGTTAAACTACCTTTAAAGTAATTAATGCCCATCACTGTATAAAATCATTAAATAATTCAGTGATGCATTAAGTGTTGCAGTGGCGTAACTAACTTTTTAGCGCCCGTATTCAATTTTTCATTTTTAGCTCTTTAGCGCCCCTAATTCGTTGCGCCCGTGTACTTTGCACACCTTGGCCGCCCCTTAGCTACGCCTGTGGGTTGATTTAGACAAATCAATAATTGTATTTTCTATATCACCAGCTTCAATTTAATTAGTAACGGAATGTATTTGTTCATTATGATTGTAAAAAAAAAACATTATAAAAATGATGAGTTAATAAATTAAATTTTCTACTACAATTCTAATGGCGAATTCGGCTGACTGCTCCTAGAGTGCAAAGGGATTGCTCGAGTCACGTGATCAATCTGGCCGAGAGCAGCAACAAAGCTTGGAGCAGACGAACATTGTTTTATCAGTGCTCCAAACTCGTCTAGAGGCAACGTACTCTGCTAGCAACACTATTTTTATTCAAGACAGCAATATAAATTAATAAATTAAATAGTTTAAGTAAAAAGAATATATTATAATAAATAGTAATGTGGATATTTTTCCTTTATAGATTAATAGAAAAGATAAAATAAAATAAAATTAATTTAAATTAAATAAAACACATAAGGCCAATATTATATGAGATGGTTGAGCTTAAGGTCTTGATGGAGTTGAAGAAATTCAGGAGAAATACTTCAATATATATGTGATTTAAGTTAAATTTATTTTAATTTATTTTATGTTTTCTATTAATTTATAAAGGGGAAATATCCACATAAATATTTATTATAATTAAATTACCGTTAATGTGTTGTACAAATCAGTTGAAAAATTGTTTTTATTCAGGGAGTGTAAATTTTTAACGAATGCAGTGTAATAAATCATGGATAAAATGAAATGCTGAAAAAAGGATGTATACTATATATTTGGATAGGGAAAGTATATTTGCATTTTTATAGCTCTTATTCCAAAGATATTCATCTATTTATTATGTAGAATATTCATAATAATGCATAGAGTACGAGGTCTAATTATAACACAAAGATCTTCATCGGCAAAATTAACAAAATTCTCAATTTTTGGAATTTTTTTCGGCCGTTCCGAATGTTTTGCCATTGATAAAGCCAAACTTCGTCTTCATCGGAAGAACTGTCAGATGAAGAGCTATCTAGTAATTGTAAAAGAATTTCGTCTATTTCAGTCTGAGGTAGTCATTTTGATTTTCCAGGCGACGCAAGCAGACGAGCAGAGAGCAACGAAGGAGTGCTCCTTGGCGCAAGGAGCAATACCAGCCGAACGCTGTGGGAGCCGCTGTGCGAGAGCAAGAGCAACCAGCCGAACAATTATTAGAGCGCTCCGGAGCGCGTCTGGAGCACGCCAGAGCAGCCAGCCGAATTCGCCATTAGTACACTTCTAGATTCAGCTACAGTGGCTAGAAGAAATAGTGTGTCCATTGAATACTCAATGCAGGCATGAGATTGTAATGATGACTGATGACACCGCCAGATGGCATGACAATCTAATGCGCCGACAATTACTCTATAATGCATGGGATTCAATGAAAGTTTAACAGCACGAACGCTTTAAAAATACTTGTTTAATAAAATAAAATAAGATTGTAAACTTAAAATAATATCCAGATAAACTAATTAAAAGAATTTCAAAGCAGTATTCGTTTTATTTATTATTTAATCGAATAGCCATTTTTCTCATTTCTTGGATGGTTTTCATTTTTTTACGGTTTCGTTATGTGTCTCTAAATTAAAAGTTAAAATATAATAATATAACTCTGCAGTAACAAATAGCATTATCAAGTTCTACGTTCTTACGCGCTTGCACTTTCTAGTAAAAACACTAAACGAAGAAAGAAGTGCAAAACGTGAGAAAAGTAAACTTTTAAAGCTCAGACTTACACAATAACATGTAATAAATTATAAATTATGAAATTTGTAAAATATAAAAAGAACATTTCAATTTAAAAACCATTATACTTTTTCATATAATTATCTTCTGCGCATAACTTTTTATAACAACAGCTATTCGATTAAATAATAAATAAAACGAATACGGCTTTGAAATTCATTTAATTAGTTTATCTGGATATTATTTCAAGTTTACAATCTTATTTTATTTTATTAATCAAGTATTTTTAAAGCGTTCGTGCAGTTAAAGTTTCATTGAATCCCATGCATTATAGAGTAATTGTCGGCGCATTAGATTGTCGTGCCATCTGGCGGTGTCATCAGTCATGATGACACGAAATCAGCGGCAATGGACACACTATTTCTTCTAGCCACTGTAGTAGAGAGCATACGAGAGAGGAGAGTTGTGAGCGGGAATTTGAATGGACAACACGTTGACAATGTGTTGGTTTCTCCAGGGAGAAATTCCGTGCTGCATGAAAAGAATCATGAACGAGAGGATTCAGTTCATGAATTGCATGCAGTAAGGTTGAGAAACGAAGCCACCCCTGTGCAACAATGAAACTGCGTATGCAGTTCGCATTCGCCACCGTCAGCGAGGCGTAATAATTGTAATGCCATTATTTCTCACTTAGACTTTTGCAGTGACCATTTTGAGGAAACGACCGCTGAGAAATGGACGTGTTCCTCGCTTGTTTTAGTGTCTCAGCGAGAGACATTGACTATTACAGGCGTACCGGAGTTTAAGGAACATTTTCGTCAAGAAGTCAACGTTCCACGGTGTACGAATTACGTCGTGGGAAATCTCTTCGTTCTACAAAAGGTGGATGGCCCTTGGGCTACTACGCAGTAAATTTAAGCTTCGTTCCTGAGCTACGCCAATTCCCTGCAACGGATCAAAGGTTTTGGCATCAGTTAACATACCTTCAAACGATTCCTGTAGACGACAGTTTTCCCTGGATTGACGAAATCCGACAAGCGACTACTGGTCAATTTAAAGTTGCAGACATGATAATGCCATGGAGCATTGAAGCATTCTTGGATGACGGACTTGGAGCCATTTTTCCCGATTACTAGATAGGCCTCTTCCAGGAATCCTTAAAACCAATAAGCGTCGCTGTTTTCCTGTGCGGTTTTGGCTAAGTACAAGTTTTTGCAAGCATATTCGGTTCAGTTGAAACTGTTGCTGTATGCCATCTATGCCAAGGAACTTTAATGAATATAATGAAATCAGTTAGTTAAGCAATTGCTAAATTATATGGTAATTAGATAATCAGTTCTTATACTGTGAATAGGGCTTCGACCCTAACGAATTCAATCATAATACTTAATTGTTTTCTTTATTAGACTTTCTTATTATTTCTTTTTACTTGTTTTCTTTTACTAGTGGGCGAAATTGATTAATTTCATTTCTTTTGTTAAATAAATTAATCCAGAATATATATAACTGTGTTCATCGTTCATTTATCATGCTTCCACTCACTAACTAATTTGTTTTTTACGTGACAGAGTTTATATACATTCTGCGTGGTATCATCGCGTGGCGTTTCAGGGCGAGGGTCTTTAGACATGCTGCTTATTCTGCGTATTTCTGCGTAGTAACTTCACTTTGCGTTTCACAGCAAACCAGATCTTGACACACGCTCATTTATTTTGCGTTTGTCTGGATGTATAATAGCGTGGCGTTTCACAGTAGCGTGGTCTTTTTCACGCTTATTATTAGACGCTTTTGGCATAATTTTCTTTGTCAGGCGTTTCACTTTATCGATTAGAGGCAAGGGTTTTATATTGCCACATTCTGCGTGGTAATACGTTACACATTTGGTATTTGTGTTCGGCCTAGCACTTACTCAGCTTTTTGGTGGTTGAGTTAAGATATATTGGGTGCAGTGTTTGCGTTGGTAGGCAAATTATTTTTTTTTATGAATATAGTGCGCAAGATTTATTTAAGTACTCCAGTTTATATACATTCTGCGAGTCTAATTGCAGGGAAAAAGAAAAACCTAGATTAGGGTTGCAGTTTATTGCCAGTTTTTCTGGGTTAGTCGCAGGGGGTTTGTATTATCTTGCCGAGTGTAATTAAGTCATTATGGCGGACCCAGCCTCGGTAGAAATAAATATTATTAATAGTTTGCTTAAGACTAAATTTAAAGGAGGCAGTATTAAAAACTTTAATAAAGTTTACACTGGTTTGGCAGTTCAAGTACCTTCGATGACGGAAAGGGAAAAGGTAAAAGCCTATTCTGCGGCATTCTGGAATGAGATAAGGGAATGCTTAGAAGAAACGAGACCAGTAGATTTGAAAGAGGCATTGGCTATTAAAGAAGCCATAATTCATTCAGATGATGACTTCAGGACTGATACGGATTCAGCGTGCGAGGCAAGATCAAGGCTTCGTAAACGTAAACGTTAAAAGAAAAAGAAAAAACAATGTGCTTGTAATATACTTACAGTATATAGTGAAAATTGTCCTTTACCAGATATATCTGGAGAAACCTTTGTAAATAAGCTTAATATCAATAGTGATGGCTCGCTGGGCAAAGTTAATAATAGCATTGTGGAAAATTTGCTGAAACAATGTAAGGTGGCCCTCTTAAACCAAAAAGATGAGGACGTTGCTCAAAAACTGAAGCTCTATGAACAGTTGTTGGAAGAGCAGTTGGTAAATGAGGATAACAGTGCCCAATTGATATTTGCTCTTTTTCAAGACTATGTGTCTCGCATGGGCAGCGAGGAAGCCGTTAGTCTTAAGAGTAAGGGTTCCCAGAGCGAGAGGGATATTGACAGTTGCGGAAAGGATTCCATAGTACAACAGAAGATTGTAATTGAAGCTATCGATTCCAAAGAATTCCCAGAAGTCCATTCAGGGACACATGATAGCTTAATAGATAATAGTAATCACCCAAACACTTTTAAGGAGTATAGTCGTGGCTTAACCCTGGAGACCATGAATAATACGGTCCGTGATCACGTGACAGACAGCCTAAGTGTAAGTTACGATTTGAGGGGAAAATCTAGCTTGCAGGGACAAGAAAACATAAGTAGTAAAGGAAAAATTGTCTGAACAGATAGTGTCATGGATAAAGATATAGCTACGTCTAGTGATTATTGTATAGTTTCCAAGGATGCATTCATATTAGTTAATTATGAGCTTCAGCAGGAGGCATACTCTAAGCTAGAAAATGATGTTAGCATAAATACGGGGTCCATGCTTTCTAAGAATTTCGAAATTGTGGAAAATTCTTTAGAAAAATGGGATTGCTTCTTGAAATAATCGTTTAGTAAGGATTTCCCCTGGGATAAGTTTGAGTCAAAAGTGGAAGGTGTTAATATACCCCTTCATCGGCTAATAAATTATGATAAAATTAGATTTTCGATGGAAGAGTATTTACCACGCTCTTTTGAAAAAGAGGGGAATGGAAAATTAAAAAACTCCAAGTTATGTTTAAGAGGTTCACAGAGTTCAGAGGACAGGGTATTTATACATAGTGTTAAAACGAACCTGTCTCCGAAGGACTTCGTCGTTATCAAGTCGGATATTAATGATTCGAATGAGAATCAAAAAATAAACACCGAATTTCAGGAACGTAATTCGACAAATGAGAATTGGCCGCGATTAGATTTCACACCTCTGAACGTTGATGTTCAGGAAGTGAACGAGAAAGAAAAGGCTAAGCACAAAAGCAATGTAATTGGGATGTTAGTGCAAATTAGTCAGGCTTTAAATAGAATAGAGAAAAGGATGTAAGAGTAATCAGAGCTCATGTACTCACGAGATAGATACCAGTAAACAGAGCCATAAGG
>JAHWFO010069449.1:511774-557471 GCA_023313115.1 Rhysida immarginata | reverse complement strand
TTTTTATTGAGTTGTAGAATGCCTGATGTTAGACTAAGAGAGGATCTCTTAATCATGAGTCTGGCATGTATTTGATCAGTGGTAAGATCCCACCTATCCATCATTTCTTGATGAGAGATAATATTTATCTCCCTAGCTGCAGTTTGTTTAGAAATACCGCAGAAGGGTTCAGGGCCAGTGAAACTAGACTTGGCACCCTGTTTGGCTAAGATGTCAGCAACTTCATTACCAACAACACCTTTGTGTCCAGGAACCCATTTCAAGGTGACACTGTTGTGTAAAGAAAGTTCCTGTAGCCTACTTCCACTTTATGCGTTTTTCTAACTTTTGTACTTTCATGTCTTTTCATTGTTTTAATTTAATGTTGTTTTGTTAAGGTTAACATTATTTTCACAATATCTTCATGTCTACTCATAAATTGCAATCATATTATTATTATTATTATTAACCATATACACATATTTTGTATTAAGTTCGCCGACCCTTCAAATGGTTTATCATCCATCGTGACTGTTAAATAGTTTACAAAACTGTTTGTTTCTTAATTTCAGATGGTAATAATTAATAATTTCAGCTGGTTATAATTTTATTTCTAAAATTTTGTTGGTCAATTTAAAATACATGTTATCATTTCAGGTGTTTCATCGCATCCGAGTTAATCTGATTTGGACTGCTAATGTCATTCCATCAGTTTCAGACATTTGTTTAAAGTTTTAGAGTAATTTCTATCCATTTTTCTAAACGTTCTTAGTATAAAAGTTTTTATATTAAAAAAGAGAAATGGATGATTTAGTCAGTTTTTTTTTTTTTTCCTTTCTTTGATTTAGTCAGTTTTTTACTTTTTTCTTTCATCATCTGTATTATTTTTAACTTTTCTATTCCACCTTTTCTAATATCTTCATCCTCTTCTACCTATTTTAACTCTCAGCAATCCAGCCCTCTCAATCTCTGTATCTATGAATATCTTCTTCGTTTACTTCAACCCAAACTCTTAATCTCTGTGTGCGTGATGAACTACGTTTATCGCAAAATGTTTTATACCCTTTGATGCAGACAGAACCTTTAAATCTGTGCATGACAACGCAACCTCTCTCAGCAGATCGCAACCATTCGAGGAGGTTGACGAGTTCAAATGATGTTAAAACACTTGAAACGACGTATTCTACCCTTACTTTATCTTCTCCTATTCCTTCTACATCTACAAACCCTAATTCTCCTCAACCACCCCGCAAAAGCGGCGCATGGCTAGGAGAATGCTTTCCCTATCGTTTCAACGTGGTCAAGGTAAATCCCTCCGCCACCATCATCATCACCCTCTTTCAACCCTACTCAGATTCCACTTACTACTCCTACCCTGTCTTCTGCTACCCATTCAGCTACACCTGTAGGTGCTCCTATTGCTTCAACATCATCATCTTCAATGCGTGGTTTTCTAAATGATCAACTGTTAAAAGACTTCGATTCATATTTTACTTTACAAGAATTAGGCAGATGTCATTCTCGCAAATATAAAGTGGAATCAACCCCATACGAGATGACATTTTCTCGAAACTTAGATTCCATGCCTCTTGCAAGTGATCCCGATACGTTACGGTCTATTTTTGACCATTTATTCCAGTGCATTTTACAGGAACATAGGTCTTTTTACGACCACGCTCGCATCGTAATCAAAGCACCATCCCTGAACAATGCTATCAATCTTTGGCCTAATTGATTCATTTTCAGGTCAGATGGTGCTTGATACTTTGCAAGCTGTCGAGCAGTCACGGAGCGGACTGTTGACGGATGATCAATTAGAGATCCACGTGGTTTTACTTCAACGGCCTATTCCCGCTTCTGGGGTTAGTAGCGTTGCTCGTAAGTCAGTAATACTTGGTGACCACCTCCCTCCAAATTCCAATTTCATTTAATTTGGTGCGCAATAAGAATAAAGCCATAATTTTTAATAAACCATTTTAAAAACTTACCAGTGCACCAATGAGAAAAGGTTTGTAAGATACAGAGACCTTAGTATTAGTTACCTTTATAGATATATTAATTCTTAAATTCCCTTAGCTTATTGTAAAAAATAGTTGTAAATATTTTTATTTATTATTGTATATACTTATTTATTATTGCATATACTTATTTATTATTGTATATATATTACATTCACTATTCATTTGTAAATGTTCACAACTATTCCAGTCCCCAATGTTCTATTCTATTTAATTTTAGCATTCAAATATCTGTAATTTATCAAATTATTTAACTTTCATAATATTAATTTATTCCATTACCCAATGTTTGTATTTATTCTATTATCCATTTTTTATTCACTTAGCATCTGCATTTAATTTTTAACATTCAAATCTTTGTATTTATCAAATGATTTAACTTTCATTATATTATATTATATTTCTTGTATTTAATTTCAAAATTCAAATAAATTTTTTATATATATTTATTCACTTGTCATTTGCATACTTTCTAATTTTTTTAATAAAATTTTAAATGTTAAAATTCAAAAAAAAATTGTATTACTTATTATATATTAATAAAACAGTATTTAATTAAAAATTTTAAAGATAAATTCAACTCAAAAATTACATTCGTGTCATTTAATAAAAGTCTGAAGAATTGTGAGCAACAGAAGGAACTTTGCGCCGTGTGCGTTATTTACATCATGGATAAATACCTCGGTAAAGTCAAATTTGTTAAAGTATAAAGATGAAATGATGGACCCACCTCCAATGGAAATAATATACTGTTACGGAAGAGTAATTCCACCTGTTGTGAAAAATTTAAATCTATCCAACATTACATTTCATGCAGGGATTCCCGATGAGAAAATGATTCATGTACGAATACCCGTACATGCATTGTTAATTTTGGATGATTTATTAAATGAAATAAAAAATGCTGAAATTATCGAAAAGATTTATACAAGATACAGTCACCATCTCAATTTCTCTGTTTTATTATTAACTCAAAAGCACAGTCAAAAATCATACGTACTATAAGTTTAAATACTCAGTACATTTTTCTGTTAAAATCGCTTCGAGATGTCGGTCAGATACATACTATTGCTTTGCAAACAGGGGTATGGTTCCTTACTTATAGAAGCATTTAAAAATGCAACACAAGAACCTCATAGTTATTTATTATTAGATTTAACACAAAGCTGTCCTGACATAATTAGACTATGGAGTAAAATTTTCCTGCATGAAAAACCTATTACCGTATATGCAAATAAAACGCATGTTTAAATTACAATGGCGATCATTTTTCATCAAGCATTCACCAGGGTAAACAGCCATGATTCCATTAATTCAAAAGCATCGTCATTTCCTCGGGGCGTTAAAAAATGCTAGCCCTAAACAATGGAAAAAATTGCTACAATATGCATCGTTAAATCAAATAAAATCTCTTTGTGAAATTTGCCATAATATCTTACATCAAAAACCGCAAATCTTACATTTAATATCTTACGTGAACACCGCAACTAAAAAAGCATTTGAGGAAGATAAGAGGCCTAGCACATAAAAATATTTCATTACGTTCTAAAAAAGCTTATGTGATTCAACACGGATTCTTATTGCCTTTATTATTAGGCAGTGTTGCAGGTCCGATATTTAATAAATTAATACGTTAAATATCCAGAAATACGTATTATTACCGTCGCATGAATACCAAAGATTAATAAATCATTTATCAACAACTCTTCCTACGACTAAACCTAACACTAACGCTGAACAGCATGGCGATCGCAGTGAAACAAAGATGTCACAGCGAGAAAAACGACTGGATAAAAAAATGAACGAAATTTTAAATTCTCATAATATGAACGCACATCAAAAACTAGAATATCTCGACACGTTACAGAAATATCTGTACGAAAAGAAACGAGAAGATGTTGATCAGAAAGAACAAAATCAAATGCAACATAGATCTCACCCTGAATAATTATCGCCATTATCGTCTTCACCTGATTAGCCGTCAAAACGAATTCCTCAGCAACTGTTGTACATGCCTGACATTCAGCGAACGCCATCGGAAATACAAAAACCAAGCCCTTACTTTGACGATGACGATGATAAACCATTTTCCATTCTACTGGCTCGAATTTCGCGACAAAAATGTCTATTAAAATTTTTACATAACTATCCTGAATTCATAACATGGGATTGACATGGAGCAGTAAAAATCGGCGAGAAGATTCTATGGGGTTCACACATTTCAAATTTGATCGATGACGCAGTTTCCCCATCAGCCAATCAGAAGGACCCTTCTATTGGACAAGGACGTTTTATAAAAGTGCTTCAGGAGATGGATGTGCCAAGAGAATTAATTGTAAATCCGGTGATATCATTCGCAGGAGGGAGGGGAAGGAGATTTAACAGCACTATAATTAAACGTAGATGTAACAACATACCAGGAATTCGTTGGATACCATACAAATAATTGTAATATTTAAAAAAAAAATTTATAAATGATTTCATTAAAATTTAAAAATGTAAAATGCTGAATAAAAATTGTATTTTTAAATGAAAGAAATCTTGTGTCTATGTAATTATTTATTTAATTCATTACAAATATTTTAATTATTTTACTTATTTATTTTATTTACTTATTAAAAGAATAAAAAAAATATAAAATATATTTATGCATATAATTTAGTAATTTATTTGTAATTTAATTAACTCTTTGAAATTTTATTTAAAAATATTTTATTTAATTAAAATCCTGTAAATAATACAGACAAATGAAATACTGTATATTAAAAAATTTATTCTTGGAATAAGGAATACAGAATAAATATGTGTAATAAAGGAATACAAAAAATTAAGCATGGTTAGGGAATTTTTTTTAAAGGACAACAACTTTGACTCCATTTAACATTTTGACATATATCCTTATTATTATTATTATTATTATTATTATTATTATTATTGTTAATTGCTAATTCATCGTAAATTAATTCCCATTTTTTGATAAAATCATTGAGAAATAGTTCGTCTGAATAAGTACAGTTAATGATGTCGTGCATCAAATGTCCTTGGGTAGCAAATTTTAGGAAATGCAAACAATGATGACCACATGTAGCACAGATGGATGTTGTACTAATTTTGAATTGTAGACCCAATTTTCAGCCTGCCTGTACATGAAATTATGGAATTAGGCATGTGATTTTTGACCAAACGAATCAAAGTAAAAAGCTAACGAAGAGTTAGGGATAAAAAATGCAACCCAATGACTGCCAGACTCGAGACGTCTGTATTAGCAACAAGTAAAGAAGGGTAAACTAGTTTGAGATGTGTAACTACATCTGCTGGAAACACACCTCTGGCTATAGGTTTTGTCTCTTTGTAATGCATGCCAAATTTGTGCTGTATCCATAGAGCTTTAATTTGTATAATCAAAGGTCACAGAACGGTCTTTACAGATTCCGTCAGAAGTTGTGAAAAATGTACTTCAACACTAAGCGTTCCGTTACGTAAAACATTGAAATGGTCTCCATAATAATTACGATTTCCGCTTAATTCATAGACCAGATATGTAAAATCAGAACCGTATTCAGCCTGAGTCACATCATCGTCTCTGTCTTCCTTCCACAGACCGAGTGCCTTCAACGAATGAACAAACTCACGTATGTACGACCCTTCGGCGAATGCAGGTGTTAGAGGATGAGATGGATAAACTGTATAACCTTAGGCGAAAATCAAGCGAATTTCGCAGCAAACGACGCTGACGAAAAATATCCAGAAGTATAGGACCTTCTAAGTAATAAACTCCATTACACGCGAGACATTTGCGTGATTTAAAACCCAAATTTGTATCGTCTATACTATCCATTTTCCCAGATGTGTCTTTATAAAATCCGGATGTCGTTAACTGAGTTGATTTAGCAACCCGACCATAATTCAGAAGCGTTTCTAAATAAGCTTTATACGGATATAAGTTATTGCTATGACTAACGAGTGTGTCGCCTAGATAACAATCGATTTGTGAGAATAACGAGTGAAGGATAAGATTCACTGGACCCGTTTTATCACCAGATGGAATAGGTGCATCTCCTTTAGTGATTACGACTTCTAAATTAAGTGTAGTTTGAACTAGATCGATGTAAAATTCAGTTAAACCAGCAACAAAGAATTCAATAGGTCCGTCTTGGTTTATGATGGCGGTCGGTTGGTAACCCACCACATGCCGCCTCTCTTGTTGTATGAGGAATCGAGAAAATATCCAAGTCACTGTTTACGCATTCTGAGCTATGCTCGTGTATCAAAGACGCCATGGTAATGCTTTAGACGAAGACAGATGATAAAGGATGTATGTGTAAAGTTCTCTTTGACTTCTTCCTATTTCTCTGTTTCTTTCGCCTCGTAGACTTTGTTACTGTTACTGAGCGAATTGTTTTCTGTCTTCTACTGTTTTTGCTCAGCAAGAATGCGTTCAGACTGTGAGCTCTCGGCCTTTTGCCTGATGAATGAGCAACAATTGAAGAATGTTGTCTTTTAACCCGACATAGGTCCGGTAATTGGGACACAATGACATAGGTCTGGTAATATGACGTCTTAGTTTTCGAACCACCATTCTACGGCTTGCAACTCCGACATGGTATACAATGCTTGATGCTTAGATAAGTTTGTTCGCGCATAAGAGGACAATAACATTGCTTCTGTAATATGTGTAAAACTTTCTTGGCCCCCCGGTTGAACTAACGGTCTTAGTCAAGGCCAATACTCGATGATATACAAGACAAGGCAGGTGCTTGGGGACTACAATCTTGTTACCAACCTTGCTTTTCTGATACACTATTCCTTTGTTTACTGTCCAATCGGGGTGCTCATGTTCTTCATATTATGTCTTTAAATTGGAGCAATAATTATCTTTACTCTGTTCGTCTCTCCAATCAATGGCATTAATGTTGTAACTAAGCAGACTGCGAGACAAAGGTCGGGTAATATGGTTTTGTTTTCCTTCTTTATGTCGAATTACAAAATTAAAACATTGTAACTTCAACGCCCATTGCGTTACCCGTTCATGATGATCTTTAAAACGATATAGCCATGTTAATGCTCGGGCATTGCAATAAATGACAAAAGTAGTCCTGTCAAAAGTTTTGATGGCATACAAAACTGCCAAACATTCCCATTCTATCGTGGAATATTTGCTTTCCAAGTCTGTCAATGCACGACTGCAGTAAGTGATATTTTCTTATATCCACCAATATCCTGTGCTAACATCCCTTCCATGGCTCTCTTGATGGCTTGAGTGTGGATTTCAAAACTTTGTTGAAAATCTGGCTGGGCCAGTATTGGTGAAGTAGTTAAATGATGTTTAATTCGTTCAAAGGCATCTTGGCATTCTTTACTCATTATGAGTCAAACGCCGTAAGGGATAATTCAGTCCACTTAGTTCTGGGATGAAAGATTTGTAGAACTGAATCATCCCTATAAAGCGTTTAACGCTTTTAGCATCGTGACAGGACGGGATACTCTAGCATGGGTCATGTTTTTTTCGGATGGTGACAGCCTATCTTTGTTCACTTTTTGAATTTTTCAAAATTGAAAGTCTTTCTGTAAGAATTTGGATTTTTCAAAGTTGATTTTCAGATTGTGGGCGATGAGCCTTTCAAAGACGAGTTGGAGGATATGATGGTGGGTTTCGACGTCTGGAGTTCCCGCTACAATGTCATCCATGTAGTGGAAACTCCAGAGCTCAATGGATGGGTCTAATACCTTATCAATTACGGATTGGAAAAGGTATTACATTAAACGAAATCGTGCCCATGCTAGGAATCATAAAGGCTGCTTTAATTTTGGAAGAATTCTCCAAAGGAATTTGCCAATACACATCTTTCAAATCTAAAATTGAAAACACGCGTGCATGAGTCATTTTTCTGAGTATTTGTTCGATTGGTAATAAATAATATGCCATTGGTTGGGTTATGGAATTTAATTTTCTTGCATCTAGGACGAATCGGTATTCTTTTGACTCCTTTTTTCCAATAAAAAGTATGGCAGCGACCACGTGCTTTCTACATGGGAAATGGCCCCTTGCTGTTCTATATTTTCAATAATTTCTCTCAGAGCATACTGTTTCGCAGGGGATTGGTGATAGGGTTTAATCTGTATGGGCGGACTTTTCCCTGTATCGATCACATGTTCATATTTAGGGTATCTGCCAGTTACCTTTTTCATTGTGCATTTAGCTTGAGCCACACATTTCAAAACCAGTTCTTCTGAAATAGAAAGACCAGTCGTGCCGTCTTTCAAGTCAAAATTCTCGATTTGGTCAACTGTCAACGTCTTTGTCTTATGGAACTTGCGCAGAATACCTAGACCCATGATATCTCTGCAGGGTAGGTCATCTAACACCCACAGAGTTACCATCTTCAGCACGCAGCACATATTTTGTATCTGAGTGAGCATTGCGTCAATACCTTGGGTTATTTTACTTTCAGCGCCACTGGCCACTCTGATACTTTTCTGGGTAACTTTTATGCTATCAGTGTTCACCAATTTATCCGCGTATTCGGCGTTTATAAGTGAAACGTCCGATCCAGTGTCCACTACAAAGGGTATGGCGATTTCCTCAATTCTTAGGCCTGTGTCAGGAAATGTTAAGTTCAATTTTTCTTTTTCTATCCATGCTCCTTTACTATTACCGATGGATACTTCTTCCCGTACTAACTCGTTTTTTTTGTCTTTTAGGAGGGCATTATTCTATAATAGACGCCAGAACATCTGGACACAAAGTGGTGCCTTTCTCTGCGCCCGTTTCTCGTTTCCCGAAACAGGCACTGCTCGCGTCACTTGACGAACAGGTTTGACTTTATTTAAGGTTTGCCTGCAAACCGTACAGAATCTGACTTCATATCTAATGGAATCAAGCTCAGTATCTACCGTTGGATGAACTAACTTCCTCTCGATTCTTTCCCATCCCATACAAGTGGACAAGAGATTTACTTCAGTTTTATACTCAAATGGTGCAATTTTCCTTTTTAAGAAATCGTTCATATTTTCGATTGCAAGCTCAACTAAATCTGCTTCCTCTAAAGGGTGTTTCAAGACCTTATTTAATCCACAAAGGTCGGAATAAAATTTAAGAAAAGACTTTTTTTGTTGAGTTTGGGAATACAAGCTCTTCCTCTTCGTGGCTTCAGTTCGCTTTTTACCGAAATGTTGAAATAACGCTTCCTTAGCTGCTTCCCAATTAGCAGCGGGTGCAAGCAACTTCGAAAACCAAGCAGCCAAATGATTTTCCACGAAGTGGGGAAGTAAACATTTTAAGAAATTGTCTGGTATCTCATTAAGTCTAGCTTGGGTTTCAAAATTATCCAGATACATTTCCAGATTAGTATAACCGTCATATTTGTGTAAACTGATGCAGCGTTTAAAATGTTCAAGGTCTCTATGCCTTTCTTCAGTCAGTTTTCTCAAAGTGGCATTTTGGGCTTCAAAGGACAAATTTAGTCTGTCCCAAACCACATTTTCAGCGGTGCTAGAATACCTAAGTAAACGACCAGTAATAAATTCTTCTATGTTTTGCTTGGACCAGAGAACATTTTCCGGGGTGACCAGTTATTGGTTTTGTAAAATTTCCAGTCTGTTTTCTACTGCATGAGCATAAGTTTGATTAGGAGGCAAAATTGCGAATCCGATTCTGACAACTATTTGTTTTAGTGCTATAAGTTTATCGCACTTATACCCTTTATAAGTTTTAAGGGTCGCTATAAGTTTATCGAGTTCTGTAGGATCCATGATTAAAAGTTCAACTGTTCTGACAACTAAACAGCTTTCGAAGAACATGTTTGAATATCTTGAGAACGCGTAAGTTTAAAATTAAGCAGTTCCAGGACTAAGAAAGTTTACTTCCGTGAAAGAACGAGCAGTTTCACCGTAAAAAAGAAAAGTTACTGTAAAAAAAGTAATTCTGCTTTCCACGAATTTTAGCAAAAGAATCTGGGATATCCTGCAAAACTCCAAATGTCAACAAGCCACGGGCTGACTATGTTACTCCCCCACTACCTGAACTCACATAGGTTAATGGAAAAGTGGCTAAAACTAATGGTAACAAGAAAGACGAGTTGGCAAAAATACGGTAACTTTCACTGTTGTCACAAATTCAAGACAATTTAAGATATTGATAAACAGAAATACATATTCTATAAATGTTCATTTCATTAATTAAGACAAAGTTCATAGACAGTTCGTTTTCCCATTAGGATTGATTATAATTATTACAATTCAGCGAAGTTAATAAGTGTGTTAACGTAAAAAACTGGAGAAAAAGATTTGACAAAAAAATTTAACGAATTAACAAAACTGGAAATGGACGGTTTGCTTAACAAGAAGCGCCGAGATTCAGTTCCCATAAAACGATTGATTCCTGGTTCTTGACGTACGCAGACAGTGGACGAAACTGAACAATTATTGTTTCTCAACAGTAAAACAGAAAAATGGGCAATATCAAGCTTGTAGACGTGATCATCCTCGATCGCCATGGCATTGGCAAAAATGGTGTTGATAGAAATTCTGGATATCGATAAATCACCAGCCATTGCAAATTTTCTTTAACTTTTCTGGTCAGAGTCGTCATACAAAATGGGCGGATAGTACAGTTGGAGAACGGTTTTTGCCTAAACGAGAAGGAATAGAAAAGAAACAAATCAGGCGATTTCTTGGTGGCTCGAAACAAAGTACTTGCTTCCATTTTTCATCTTGGAATCAGTGAATCCAACAAAGTAGTCGGGCGAATGCGTCATCACGAAACGGGTCAATCTTGATTGGTTGTCATCGGAAATGAAGGCTGGGAAGGCGTTGATCTAACACTAAGGACAAAATAAAAGAAAAACAACGCAATAACAGGGACACAGAAACGTAAAATAAACACGCACAAGATTAGTAGGGAGGCACAAATAAAGCTTCAAAGTAGAATTGTAAAGAAACGCCTAACGATGGAAGAAGCCATCAAATAAGACAATCAGATGCTGACAGTTGTTAAACCCTTCAAAATATATGCTGCACTATAAACTAGATGAAGAACAAATCAAGGGATTGAATCGGACTGCAAGCCAGAATCGACGAGGACAGCTGGCTTGATATTGGACAACTCTGGTTGCCGATGCACTACAATTAGAAATAGTAGGAGACAGTACATTTTTCGAACTAAAATGTTACAAAACTAATCCTTAAACGGTAAAAAGGAACGTGCATAAAGAAAAATTGTAAAAGAATAATTAGAAGGGTAACTCAGCTGGTTTTTATCGTTGATTTTTCTGATGCGTTAAATTAGTATCCCTTTCAGTAACAAATCAAGCCGAAGGGATAGCTCAACAAAAGTAACGCAGTTGGTTGATTTGGTTTGTTTCATATTAACGTCCTTTTCTACTGCTATGGTTATTTCAGGACGCAGTTACCTTGGATTGGAATGTGCAGGTTTGTGGACAATATCGCACACGACCACGGGATTGTTTTCATCCTCGAAGATGTCATCAAACCGAATGAGAAATAAGTCTTAAGGGTTAAGTGGCAAGAAGAAATTATTTGAAGAGTATCAAATAATTATTCTGATTGTGGAAGCTGAGAGAATTTCCGACTACCACACGGAGGAACGGGATCCATGGCAACTGGCTGGTAGACAATCAGAAGAGAAGTGTTCATGTTGAAAGCTGAAGAGAAGTGTTCATGTTGAAAGTGTTCATGATGCTTTCTGATAGCCTTATGTTGTGGAGCAGGTCATATCACCGTAAATTCCTTTTTGGGAACATGATAATTTTCCATCCCCTAAGCCTGGCCAGGCATAAGCAATTGCACAATTTAAAATATATATAGGAATCCTCTGTGGTTAATAGGAGTCGTACTCCACGTTATGGTTTTTTATAGTACTCTGCAGGTGGTGGGTTTTTCGAATTTCTTATTTTTATTAGGAGCATGGTGGGTTTAGACTATCTTTGTTTATTCCTTTTTCCCTCCCTCTTTCTCGGCTTAGACTTAATTATCACTCCAAAATCTCATTTGAGCAATCACTCTCGTTCTTTAATACAATGGGCTAGGGCGGAATCTGGGCTGAAGTTTAGACTTCAGGCTTTGTTTTTTATCGGTTCATCGACCAGTATATTCATTAGGATATTAAATATTATTTTTTGGAATTATCTTATAATTTGCCGTTTTTTTATAAATGTTCATTATTTAAATTACATCTGATTGTTTGAATTCACTATCTGCTGCTGTTTCTTTACTAATGAAAGTTTGTAGCAATTACAGTTATTGTTGAATTCGCAGCTTTGTTAAAAGGAATTGTTTTTTGCTATAGCGTAGTTTTTCATGCATCGGCTCGTGAGGTTGGAGCGGGCTCGAAGGTGTTGAGGTTGGGTTTTGAGAAAAAACATGGGCATTCAGGCAAGATATGCGATAGAAGGCACTTGGTTCTGGTTGAGTTAATAACTCTCCCATTGGACCAATGTATTCAGTTTACCGGACATAGAATCAACCGACCGGTCACAAGGAATTCAACCGAAATATAGGTTTGTCAAAGAAACTGTGAAAGGACAGCTGATATGAAGAATACCGCTTGTTAACACGATTGTATGGATAGGGAAATGACAGTTTTGAGTTTACTTCGTTTGGCCTCGTGACGGAGCTTGGCTTTGATATTGCAGCGATTGCATTGATTGGGTCCTTCCCCCTTCACTTCATAGGAAATTTTTCACATTGAGCTGTATATCGAGGTTTGTGAACTTCGTTCCAATACCATACATAAGCATTTTCAATTTTGGTTCAAGAATGTGACGTTACTAACTATGCTAGTTTCACTTGGAACATGTATTCCTATTGGCTCCATTATAAGCAGCTTTGATCCGGACTGTGGCTGAAATCTGTTCAAGACTGCCATTGTGAATGTTTGCACTACCCAACGGGATTCTTATTTGATTTAAAACGATAAACATTTAATAGCATATTTAATAACATATTTTATATGCTATTAGGATTGCAATTACGGAATCTGTGCCAACGTACAAAAGACATGAATGTGATAGGGTTTCACCAAGCAATAAGAAATCATTGTCAACTTTTCCTATTTGGGCTTCTTTGCAAACTCGGACCGCATGGTTTCTAAAACAACGAGCACATAAAAGGTATAAAGTCTCCTTGTCTCAGGAAGATTACTTGTTGTTTGCGGCTGCTAGAAGAAATTTTAAGCGTTTATGGGCCACTGATCGGCATAAGTATTTTAAAAATTTGGAAGACCAGATTAACGTTAATAATAGGACATTTTGGGATATTGCTAGAAAATGCTTAAAGCGTAATAAAATTAATAATGAGCCGTTGGATACGGTTGCGTTATGTCAGCTTGCTCGATCTTCGCCTTTAATATGAGTAATGACATGCAAATTAGAGCGGATAAAGATATCATTGCTGACTGTTAGAAGTCTATTAATAAGAATTTCGCATTTCAGTCACAACAAATTTTGGATCGCTCTTATAAATTATCTGCCTCGAAAATTTGTACATCACCTGATACACCGGATTTTATTTTTAAGGGGTGCTTGCCGATGTTAATAATTCCTCTTACTCATTTGTTCAATGTATCATTGAGTCTTAACCATTACCCGACTGCCTGGAAACGCGCTGTGATTCAGCCTATTCCTAGGAAGGCGGAGCCTTCGGTGAAATTATCTTATCGACCGATTACTATAATTTTATTCCCTGCTAAGCTATTACAGACGCTGGTTGCTGTCACCTTTGCCAGCATGTCGACCCATATCTTTCTGATATCCAGCATGGGTTGCGTCCGGGGAGAAGTACTCAAACCAAACTGGCTATATATATGCATTATCTTACGTGTAGTCTTGATAATAGGACTCAAGTTGACTCATTATACCTTGATTTTACTAAGGCATTTGATAAAGTCAACATTCCTCTGCTTTTGGTTAAATTGAGACATATTGGTTTGGCAACTTCTGCAATTGATTGGTTTAAAAACATGCTTATTGGCCGAACTTTTAATCTGAGGTTTCAGGATCAATCCTGTCCACCCCTTCCTATAAAGAGTGGCATCCCGCAAGGGTCCCCACTGGGCCCCTTACTTTTTATTATTTTTCTCGCTGATCTTCCGCATATTTAATTGCACTTTCACTCTAGAGCGATTATCTACGTTGACGATGTAAAACTTTATTATGCTATTAAAGATTGGAATTCTTCCCTTGAGCTTCAGGAGGCGCTTTCTCGAGTTTATCAGTGGTCAAGTAACAATGGATTAGAACTAAATGAATCAAAATCCTTTGTGATGTCTTTTAGTCGCTCTACCGCTTTTTTTATATTTAATTATTATATTAAAAATAATGTCTTGGTTCGAACGAATAGTTTGAGGGATTTGGGAGTAGTCTTGTCCGACAACTGCTCTTTTACTAATCACTCAAATTTATTTGGATATTTCGCGTTGCATTGGATTGATGAAAAGGTCTATTCATTTTTTCTCCGATATTAGAACCTTTTTTACTTTGTTTAAGACATTTGTGATACCGAAAATAACCTATTGTGCCTGGATTTGGCATGGCGGTAATTCTCAAGCCTTTTTTAATACAGAATCATAATGTTTTTAATATTCAACGCATCATTAGTAAATGTTTTATGAACATTCTTCTAAATGTATTTCATGGAAGACTGAATGTTGCACCTTTGGTGAATGATTTAAATTTTCAAAGTCTGAGGTTGACACGTAGGGGTTATGTACTTAATTCATCTCTTATATGGAAAACTTTTATTTCGCGTATTGACCCTGTAAATAAAATTGTAACCAATTATCTTAATCATTTTAATGACATTAGCCTTTTGGCTTGTAACGATCTTCATTTTCACTTATTTTCTTGATTGTTTTTTTTTTTGTTTTGTTTTCCTACTTTTATGTGTTTTTCATCAACCCCGGTTTGGGCCTTTGGCCTGTTGGGGGACAACATGAGGTTCATCAGTGTAGTTGTCTATGCTGGTTCCCCGCATTTGTTGTTACATTATTATTATATTATGGCTTTTCTTCTGTGTTTCAATATATTGTTTTTTTTCTCTGCTTATATTCTTTCTTTTTTTACGCTCATAAACTTAATTGCCACTCTGTATTTAGCAGCGAATCTGCCTACATTTTTTAAGTTCACCTTAATGCCCTACAGCTATGACTTTTTCCTTTTTAATTTTGTTTTTTTTTCTGCTGGCCAAATAAGATTATCTGTACTATCTTTGCATACTAACTTCCTTTTACCCCTTCCCTACTCCCTTGACATCTTTGATACCTCTGTACCCCTAGATTATGTTACCCTTATAATTCCTACTAAACTTATTTGGTTAAGATTGTTTTAGTTTAGATAATTTTTCCCTGTTGGTTTCTATTACTTCTTTTGCAGTAGTCTTTAACTTCACCTCTCTGTCGGTTATTCTTTCATGCAATGTTCTGCGGTCTTGGCCTGTCCTACTGCTACCCGGATGCATCTGTGATATTGATTTTGAAGCGTGTTTACTACAGTGTATTTCATATGCCTTTGTGACCTTAGCATTTGTTTACTGGAACTTCTCATCCTGCCAGAATGTTTATTTATTTCACAGAACTATCCTTACCATTATTTAAGTGGGAGAGTCGCCTTCTTTGAGAGATATTTATTCCTTCAACCCAGACGGGGTGCCACAAGGTTTTTCACCCTTTTTGGTTTCCAAGCAAGATTGCTCGTCACGAGACTTCCCAGCAGACGTTTTCAACTACTATCAGCACTGACTGTATAATTTACAGTGTGGTTTCTTCACTAGCATCAACGCACTGATATGTTGCTCTTTCTTTTTTATGTCCATAATTGTCTTTTGATTGCCTTGTAGCAAAATTTCGATGTTGAATGTAATAAATCTTCAATTTTTGCTTGGATTCACTTGTTAATCATATTCATTAGCGTTGTTGGGGTTAAAAAATTAATTCAGCCTTAATATTGATTAATTAGTCCAACCTTACTGTAACTTATCCCATTTATCGTTTTTGTTCCTATCCTTAGTCACGACTTAAAACATTAGCTTATCAGCCCTGGTTAATTAATCACTTATCCAACTTCTTCACTTAAACATCCTGTTGGGTGTCTTCGCATAAAGCATGCAACAATAATATGTGTGACTCTGTGTGTGTCTGTGTGTGTGTGTATATGTGTGTGTGTGCGTGTGTGTATGTGTGTGTGTGTGTGTGTGTGTGTGTGTGTGTGTGTGTGTATTCTGACGCGCTTTCTATTAAAGCGAGTAGAGTTTAAGGGTTTAGACAGGTTCGCGGAAGGGGGAGGTTTAAATAAACCTCCAAAATTAAGATAAGGGACCACAGAAAGACCAATGGAAGAGTAGAGAGAAGTTAAGGTTAAACTGCGGATTAATATTCTCCAATCTTAGAAATACAATCCATTAGTTACTCATTAAAATTTAATTAACCCTATTACTTAAAAGAAACAATCCCAAAAAGAAATACTTTTTGCTAAGCAACTTTTGGAAATAATTGTAAGGATGATTCGAAACAAAAATTGACATTTTATTACTTCACATAAGAAAGAGGGTATAAAAGATAATAGTAAAGTGAACATATGATTGGCACCACGACCGGAAGTCAGAATTCAGAAAAGTCAAGTAGATATAACACGTCGAGATGAAGCAAACCATGAGCGTGATTGCGGCATTGATCCCAGACTGACTATTATTCTCTTTGGAACTCATCTGAAGACAAAAAAAAACTACCACTAGTTGAACTTGTGGGCGAGGAAGATGTTGAAAAAGAAAATCTTTGTTAGGTAAGAAAACAAAACAAAACAGGAAAACACTAAAGCAAAAGGAACCAAAAGATGGTTACAGTGATGAAATATCAGTCATAGTGAGAAGTGGATAAAGGTAGACGATTAAAAAAAACTAAATAATAAACAAGATACTTAAGAACAAGGGAAGTCAGACGTGGGGAAGACAATGAGGAACACAGCAGAAGACATACTGGGCAAAAGGCAGAGCGGGAAGGAAATATGTGAGTCAGTGCAGTCCTACACTCCATGCTGGAATGAGATTGGAAAATAAAAACAATTTAGCAGAAGTCGATTGAACAAAAATAACTTAAAGAAATGATCAGCATTTAAAAAAAAAACGACACGGAAAGGCTGTTCAATTCATGTAGAAGAGTTTAGGAGAGAAAAAAAAATTGCTGGACAAAGTCCGTGATCCTGGGTGAAATTGCGACGCAAGAACTCGCACAAGAGAGTCTGGTGTGGCCATTTAAACCTTGTTCGAAGGCGGTGTTCATCAAAAGTCTACGTGGATGTTCCATCCATTCAGTAATGTCTTGGATAGACGAAAACATGGAGGCAACATTGAAGGAGAAAAGGATAAAAAGCCCTTCTCGAAAGCCAGCCTAGAAGGTGATCAATTATGTAAAGGAAGATTCCACACTAAGAGAAAGGACTTGCTCTGTCTGAAGGCATTGAAATTGATCAGAAGGCTTCATATTCTGACACTAAGAAAACCATCAGCAATTTCCTAATTCTGATGGTTTACCGAAAAGCTTAACGAGGGATACGGCTTGCTGATCATCATCAGATCCGACAAAACCAAAGACCAGTACCCAACTTTCAAAGAAAGAATCACTCGAGTTCGTCACGAGCGCAAAGCATGAACATAAAACAAAGGTTAGAAGCGCAAAAGCGCGTTAATTTGTTATTTTGATTGTTTTGAAACATAAAGAACAAATATAGTAACAATATGAAGTGAATAAAAAATTTCCAAATGGTGAAGAGATCCCGAATTAAAACTTAAATATATTTAAAAAAGTTAAAGATAGCAATTAGAAATTAAATATTTGTGCAAAGAAAGGGGAATTGATAATCCCGTATTTTAAAAACCCGTTTTGTCGAAAACGCCGATATAAGAATAATATCCCATCGAATATTTATAAGCAGGAAAACCCCATGGTAACAATATTGGTAAACATTGCAGGGAAGTTAGATATAACACGAGTTGAAATAGAAAATTTTCTTTTATTCAATGAGATAATAATTGCTAAGTCCCAGCAAATGAATACCTCTTGTCTGTTTTTAGTGAATGAGATTTATTTCCTCGATTCGCGTACTAGTCTGGCCAGATTGTTTGTAAGAACCTTTAGGGTTCTGTAAATTGAATTTTTGATGAGCATAATATAATTAGGCAGAAAAGGTGACGTTTACCGAACTCGTTGTGTAATCCCTTTAATAAGGAGGGGGACTACTGTAACCTCCAAAAAAATTCTTTTGAGTAACGGAAAGGAATAAACAATTAAAGAGTGTGTTCGAGCACTTAAGAACCGGGGGGGGGGCCCGGCGTCACGAGAGATTCAGAGCCCGTTAATAACCAGACAAATGCCGGAATGACAACTGTTGCTCTAATGGTGTCCCAGACGCGTAATAGCAGTCCAAAAACTACATCCAAAAGGAAGTAAGGCTTGAAGGCCAGGAGCGTTAAGAAGAAGCATCAATGGAAAAATTCCTGGCCTCACTTTGAGTCCATGTGGCGGGATCGCTACATACTCCCCGGCCAGAAAAAGAGAGGGAAATAACTTGTTAAATTATGATTGAGTCAGCTTATCTCGTCCCGTTCGAATGACCAGGACGTTTGAAGAAATCAACTGGGTGAGCCCTCCATAAGCCCAGATGAAACCTCCAAAATGTCCGGCGAAAGATTACATTCTATTTGCACTGTCAGAATCGGCCTACAAAGACGACCCAATCATAACTCAGGCGTCCATGTTTCGGGATGCAAACGACAGTCGCCGTCACGTTTTAATCATACATTCGGCCCCAGTTATCCAAAAAGCTCATTCACGAAGGATGCCTCGGTCGTGATCTGGGCACCTGGGGTACTCAGCATACATGTCAGTTTATTTTTGAACTCGGCCCACGATCTCGTATTTTCCCTGACCAGCTCCATCCAAAGTGCAATATTTTCGCTTACCAAACAAAGCCATAACCCGAGAAGATAATCATTAGAGATACAAAGAATGATGGCAATATGTTGTACTTGCCATAGATAGACATCAATGTACATCCCTAGCTCATAAATAGGGAGGTTCAACAAAGAAAAGACCTTGTCAAAATTTTCTTTCACCATATTCAATTAAGTGGTCAGTCGCGTTCTTCACAGGAGTCGGCATCAGACCGTTTGAGACCTTTTCCTATTCTCCATTCGCTTACTGTCTTCTCCCTGTGACCCTCTCGTCTTCCTCATTTTCTTTTCGGGATTGCCGACTCGTCTGATTCCTTTGCTTTTTTCTTCTCTTATTTTTCCATGTTGCCTTAGTTTTTTCCTTTGCTTTGCTAAAACGAGATGACAAGGACCAGAGAACATACAGACCTCCAAAGCTTATGAAGTACAGCCAGCATTCAAACACATGGGCACCCAGGAGTAAGAAACAAAACAACAAAATATTAATGCAAAAATTCACTAATTAATGGGACGTAGATTTCACAACACTCAAAAATGAACTCCAGACAAAACCCAGCGAACCAAATGCCAACAAACAAAAACCTAGAATTTTTGTTTGGAAAAAAACTAAACCTGTTACGCGCTTTTTATTAAAGCGAGTACAGTTTAAGCATTTAGACAGGTCTGCGAAATTGGAGTATTTAAATAAACCTACTAAATTAAACTCAGGGACCACAGAAAGACCAATGGAAAAGCAGAGAGAAGTTGCCTATTAATATTCCCCAATCTTATAAACACAAACCATTAATTACTGATCAAAATTTAATTAACCCTATTAGTTAAAAGAACTCACCCCAAAAAGAAATATTTTTTGCTAAGCATATGTAAATAATTTTAAGGACGATTCCAAACAAAAATTGATATTCACATAAGAAAGAGTTTATAAAAGATAATAGTAAAAAGAACATATGAACGGCACTAAGACCAGAAGTCAGAATTCAGAAAAGTTCAGTAGATATAATACACATCGGGGTAAGCGAACCGTTGAGGTGATGGCGACATTGATTCTGGACTGACTGCAATTCTGTTTGGAATTCATCTGTAGACAAAAAAAAAACCAACCACTCATTGAACTTGTGGGTTGGTAAGTAGCTCACTGTTCAGAGTGTGTGCCCTGAAAAAGAAAAAAGGTAGAAAGGAAAAAAAAATCAGGAAAACACTAAAGCAAAAGGAACGAAAATATGGTTACAGGAATGAAAACTCAGTCATAGTAAGAAGTGGATAGAGGTAGGCGATTAAAAAAAAATAAACAATAAACAAGATACTTAAGAACAAGGGAAGTCAGAAGTGGGGATGACAATGAGGGACACAGCAGAAGACATACTGGGTAAAAGGCATAGCGGGAAAGAAATCGGCGAGTCAGGGCGGTCCCACACTCCAGGCCTGAATGAGACTAGAAAATAAGAACAATTTAGCAGAAGTCAATTAAAGGTAAACAAGTAAGGAAATGATCAGCAATTGTTAAAAAAAATAAACTAAAAGGCAGCTCCATTCATGTAGAACAGTTCAGGAGAAAAAAAATTTTTCTGGATAAAGCCCGTGATCCTGGGTGAAACGTCTATGAAAGCAACTTGAAAAGGAAACCTTTAGTCAAGTTTGGAATTGCGAGGCAAGGACCCGCAATATAGAGTCTGGTGTGGCCACTAAACCTTGTTCGAAGGTGGCGTTCATCAAAAGTCTACGTGGATGGTCCATCCGTTCAGGAATGTCTTGGATAGACGAACACACGGAGGCAACATTGAAGGAGAAAAGGATAAAAAGGCATTACCGAAAGCTGGCTTAGAAGGCGATCAATCATGTAAAGGAAGATTCCACACCAAGAAAAAGGACTTGCTCCAAATAATGTCCATCTGAGGGCGTTGAAATTGATCAGAAGGTATCATATTCTGACGCTAAGAAAACCATCAGTAATTTCCAAATTCTGCGGGCTTACCGAAAATTTTGACGAGGGATACAGTTTGTTGATCACCATCAGCTCCGACCAAGCCAAAGACCAGTACCAACTGCCCTACCAAAGTGTAACAGCCTTTCTAAGAAGTAATCACTCGAGCTCGTCATGAACGCAAAGCATGAACATCAAACAAAGGTTAGAAGTGCTAAAGCGCGTTAGTTCGTTATACTGATTGTTTTGGAATGTAAAGAACAAAATATAGTAACAATACGAAGTGATTAAAAAATTTCTAAACAGTGAAATGATCCCGAAATAAATTTTAAATACATATAAAAAATATTTATATATATTTTAGCATTGAAAGTTCCAATGAACCATAATTAATATAATCCCTTCTTGTTCCCCATAAAAATCAGATATTTTTTCATGAAGTATAAAAAACTAGTTTTCCCGTCGCATGCAACATCTTCTTAAGAAATATAAAAATATAGACTTTTAAGTAATACCAATAATACAGTATATGACAATCCAAAAAATAATTACTTATCTCATAAAAAACTGAAGACATGCGTTAAGTCAAGGAGAAAAAAAATGACATATGTTTCCAAATGAAACAAGTGGTTAGGACAAAATGCACATCAAAGTCAAATGTGGAAGTAATGATACTTATATGTAGAGACAATCTCCATAGACAGAGTGTAATCATGAAAATCAACTATCCACAGCTTATATACAATCTCAGAAATAGAATTATAAAATTATTTCAGAGTTAACTCAAAACAAAGTTTTGCATAAAAACAGCATGGCAAACAAATATGAAAAGCTATTGTGTGGCCAACACATAAAAGACTGTAAAGAAAAGACTTTAACTGCAATTGTGCAGGAGTAATGAAAATTACTTTATTAGGTTAAGTAAACCTACAAAACTGTACTTATACCGGATCAATAGATACTTAAAAATAATTTGTAAATTAAGTAAGCAAATGGTACATCCATTTGTAAAGGCTCAAAACTCATGTCTTAGTAAACATTTAGTAATCTTCTAAGTCAGAAAACAGCTAGAAAATATGAAAGAACTTTCAATTGAAAGTTTTGAAGAATAATGTTAAAAGGACTACTTCCTGCCATAAAGGAAGATGAAAAGTCAAGCCATAAATTTTAAGGTCAAGAACTATTTGAAACAAGCACCCCCCCCCCCATAAAATGTATAAAGAAATATCAAATTTCATAGAGCCTAATATGAAGTTTAGAAGAAATGAGAAATGATGAAAAAATACATATTTTTAGAAAGGTTAAGAAGTCCGAATTAACAAATAAATTCTTGCCCCAATGGGAATCAGTCAGTACACATCAAAAGAATAAACAAACTTAGAATATGGCGTCATCAGAAACTTTGGTATCGCAGAGTCTTCCGGAGAAGAGACTAATTGGCTTCATGGATGAAAAAGAACATTCCGCACAAAAAATGCTAAATCATATCATGGATGTGTATTTTCAAACACAAAGACCAAATAGGTCTGTATCAATCGGCCTCAGTGGCTCAAAGGTTGCGTGATCGCCTCTGATGCCCGAGTACGCGGGTTCGATCCCGGCTGAGGCCGACGAGGATTTTTCAGGGGGAAATCCTGAGATCACGCACTTCCTTCGGAAGGGAAGTAAAGCCGTTGGTCCCGTGTAGTCGTTTGCCGACTGCACATTAAAGAACCCTTGCGAGACAAAATTTGCGGCTCCTATAACGCCGTCCTGAAATGACCATAGCAATTGAAAAGGACGTTACTACCAAACAAACCAAACCAAACCAAGGTCTGTATCATAGTTTATATATCACGCCCATCTCGACAAAAGTGAAATGAAATAAAAAGTTCTTACATAGGCGGATATCTGAAGTGAACTAGTGTTGAAAAAAAACTATGTAGAAAATATTACAGACAGATAAAATGAAGAATTAGCTAATTCCAAAGACATATTTTTTAAGACAAGAGCCTTTCCCTTTTATTACTATGAGGAAAAAACTAAAAATGTGATGAAAAAAATTCCAAATTTTTGAACATGACACCCTTAATCTCCTAATGGTGAACTCTTCACTAACGAGGCTACTGCGTTTCCCAGCTCATCCAACTATCTCATTAACCCATGTCATATAAAATTCAAAAACCACACTCACCTTAATGAAGTCATAAGGCATCAGCAGCGGGCTCATCTGCCCAATGTTTACCTGTGTGACGGCATACGATTTGACACAGTGGCCATGAATCCCACCAGAGACGTCGAGCTTCCAACAGTTGAGTTCAGAAACAAAAAGAAATAATTTTTTACGAAATAAGTTTAACAAATTTTAACATGCTGGCAAAAGCAATGAGTTGCATTCGACCAGGACTTTCACAACCCCATTGCCTTAGGACACGCTAAATAAATTTTGCGTTTATTGTCCGGTGTTTACATAAAAGTAGGGGCAGCGTTTTTTTTCTTGGCCAAAAAATTCTTCAAATTCAACAATAAATCACGCAGGTGGCTACATTTGATTTTACGTTTTCAAGGCAAATAAGAAAACCTGAATGCATTAAAGCTTATGTGACCTAGTGAAGTAATATATTTATACAGAAGAACCTCGTTTTTACGAACTCAAATTTTACGAAGTAATTCTGAAATCCCGACCCTCTCCTGTTAATTTCCATGTAATAAACTCTAAGTTTACGAAGTGTTTTTACGACAAAATTCGAATTTTACGAAGGTAGAAGCTGTAATTGGTAGTAAAAAATTTTACTAAAAAAAAGAACATTTTTGCGTGGACAGCTTGGTTGCATTTTGTCCATTTGGCTTATGTTATCGCCATCGATGATTAACTGGATTAGTTTCTACCTCGCCAACAGGGGGCGCGATAAGTAATGCAAACGAAAGTGAAACTGAACTTGCGGTCCCACCTGAAGATGATAGCGAATTTGAAAGATTTGAAGAGTGGGAAATCCTGAAAAGTAAGCTGAATTTACAATCTAAATTCTCCGAATTTGTTAATATTGATGCGGATGTTTTAACTTCTGCGATGTTAAACGATAACAAAATTCGCGATCCTATCGAAGATCGAAGATCCTATGGAGATAACAATGACGAGGAATTGGAAAAAATGACATTCTAAGCAACATTTTCAAAAATTAAAAGCTCTTTAGAAACTCTAAAAAACCATCTGTATGCAACTAAAAATGCACCAGATGATATTTTGACAACAGAGTACTTATAATATAAATAATATACATAAGAACAAGACTGACCTGGCCGATCTGTGGATATTTTGATGCAAATTAGACAATGGATTCCAGTATTTCCACAAAGAATTTATTCATCATAACATAGATGTAGATTTCGGCTACAAAATACCCAACTTCAGTATGAATGGATTTTACAGAATAAGTTTTTAGGTATTTATATTAGAGTTAAGCTAATGAGAAGGAGTATAGGAAAAAATTTGGAGGTAAAAAACGCCATTGGGCAGCAGAAGCGCGGACCTAGGAGAAGGTTCCACTAGGTGGAGGTTGATTTTCTTGTATGATGTAATAAAGCTTTCCAAGCGGAGAGGTCCATGGGTCCTGTATCTAGATTCAGCAACGAGTCACCTTGGCGTTTCAAGATCTCCCAGGATTCCAAATAGTTTATTTCTTGAGGTCGCCTGAAGGATTTGGAGTTCATCAATTTTAAAATTATGTCCAGTCCGTAAAATATGGTCCACCATCGCCGATCTGTCGGGTCTGTTGTTTCTACTATAGTCCAAATGCTCTTTGGCTTTGGTTTCCATCATCCGAGGATTCTGGCCGATATATTTCTTTGGACAGGTTCCGCAGGGTAGAAGGTATATCCCTAACCTTTCGTGTTTCGGAATCCGATCCTTGGGGCCTCCCAGCAGTCTTTTTAGGGAGAGTTCGCTTTTGTTCAAGTTTTTTCTTATACTCCTTCTCATTGGCTTAACTCTAGTATAAATACCTGAAACCTTACTCTGTAAAAATCGATTCATATTGAAGATGGCCACGTTGTAGCCGAAATGTACATCAATGCTATGATGAATAAATTCTTTGTAGAAAGAGTGGAATCCATCGTCTCCTTTGGATATTTTGACAGTTTTTTGAATTTTCAAACTACTTAAATAATGATAAACTTCAAAGAAGCTGCGTTCGTAAATTGAGGACTTAGTGAGCATTTATAAAAATACGTATATGCATCAGACAACAATTCTTAAATATTTTCAAATTCGATTTACTTAATCAGTGTATAAGCCTATTTGTGTTAAAAATATTGCCTATTAAAAATTCAGTGCCTATTTACTTGTATTTTTTTTTGTTTGTTTTTTACGAAGTTCGGATGTTATTGGTCCCCTGAGATTCGTAACAACGAGGTTTTACTGTAATTATTTGATAGTACACTATCGAATTTGGTATTACACGTCGGAGCATATAGTTAATAAATATTACATTCCAAAAGTATTTGTCTTGATTTTTCAGAAACAAACACAACACTGTTATTGCGCATTGCTTTTTCCCTTTGATAAAAAATAAGCATGAAGTCTTGAAGAAGAATTGTGTATATTTTTGAAAAATGTATGGTAATTAAATACTTTTATAACCTGATGTTTTAAGCATATTAAAGTTATACTGCATAGCATTTAAAACTACATTCTTTTAAAACAATTACATAACTTTAATATCATAGTACATTTGCGAAAAGTTTTACATAGCTTATCGACCCGTAACTTCAACGTACGTTTCAAAAGCATGTCAACTCTTACATGAAACAAGATCTAATTTCCACGATGCCAACCACTTGTCATTTCCGGACATGCTTTGAAAACCCAAGACGAAGTGATGTCCAAATGCAACGACCCGTTCAAAACTCTGACCCTTCAATCAATCGAAATATTTAAAGCCCTAGCCTCCTCCTCAATTGCCAAACGGATTTTGATATATAAGCTATACTTGACTCAGTTTCCGACCTTGTATAATGTTTTTTATATATTTCCGGACTTTTTCAGATATGTTTTATATAATTTTACTCCCATTCTCTTTTGTAAATCCTCTTGTCTTGTGACAACCGGATATGTTTTCTTTTCGGTCCGCGATTTGCTTGCTTTTCTCTTTTATCATATTGTTCACTGGATGTCCCTCTATTATTTTCTGTTATTGGTTCACGCTTCTGTAATTCCATTCTCCAATCTCTTGCTTACTCTGTACCTTGATTCTGTATATAAGGGCCTGCAAGCCTCTTGTTGTGTTATCCTTGATAAAGCCAGGAATAAATGGCGAAACTAGTTGGAAACTCTGTTGTCCCTCTATTATACCGTAAGGTTTCTACCAATTTCGCCAATTTGTTAGATAACCCTTTTCGAATATGTGTTTGATTTCGATATACACACGTAATTCCCGATTTGTAACCTCGGGGCTGGCTGCAGAGCCGATGTATAATAACTTCGTACTTTCAACCACATAGCTGGGTCATTTTCTGACCATTAACCTCCCACATTTTCTGATCATTAACCTCCAATGGAGAAATGCCCAGTGATCTGTAGCTTAGAACGAGATCAGGTAAGATGTCAATGTAGCTACGTCTATTGGAAAATGTAAAATAATTAAACATCCTATCCTTTAAAGAACGGTTAAATCTTTCAGCCATCATAGGTTTCACATCAGATTCTGTAGCAAAGAGATAAATGTTGAGTGCTTTAAAATGGTCTTCAACGTGTTTATTTAAAAGCTCCTTTCCTTTATTGTTGTTCACTTTTAGAAGAACCTGACCATCAGTGAAGATTTTTTGAAAGGCTTTCTGGAGCTGTCACCCTGTCTTCGTGGGACAACCCAGGCATATCGAGAGAAAACATCAACGCAGGTAAGAAGAAATTTATACACCTCATGACCGCTTTTGTCCTCCCAATCTTCTGTGCATTCTTTGTCATCATTTTTGACAGAGAATTGTGAGTCTTTCCCCGAGCTTCCTGCGCTATTACCGTACTATTCGTCTAGTGACAGTCCGGCATTGCATTCCTCCTCCAAAAGGGTATACACCCCATTGCAGCGACTGAATTCTGCTAGTGTACAAAAGCCTAAACCATATTGTGCTGACATAATATCAGGGTGTGCCCCACCTGAAAAGATAAGTAAGCCTGTCTTCTTTAATGTTGAGTATTTCAAAGTTCTAGTGATTCATCCGACGAAAAATTGATAATTGATGAAGAGACCGTGAGTGGATGATCCTGAGTGGATGCCCCCTCACCGTGGGTCAGGGGTTTGGGTGCTTCAGGGATTCTGTGAGCTATACTGGTTGTAGCACTGCTACTTTAGGGTCACCCTTACCAGAAAGGTCATATATCTCATGTGTCGACGAATGAGAGAATTCATACTGCATCGAATATGGCACAGGTTAAAGTCATCCACATTCGGGAGTTAGGCAGAGGCTCTCATTCGAAAAATAGTCGACAGTCTCCCGGCTATTATCTCGGAGCAATGCCTCCGAGAAGCCCCACCAGTACACTCACTATGCGCTTGGGGAAACGGCCGGGGCAGCGCATGCCTTTACCCAGGAGGAGAAACGGGTAAAGAGACAACGAGATCGGGTGCTGTCAATCGGCACTTGGAACGTATTCTCCGTGAGTTAGTGGAGGAAGCCAAACGGTATCGACTGGATATCATAGGTTTTACCTCTACGAAACGTTCAGGTTCTGGAACTGTGGACTTAGAAGAAGGGTGGGAGCTCTTCTACTCAGGTGTCGACCTTAAAATGACTGCCCAGGCAGGAGTGGGTATACTTACAAGTAGCTGAGGAGCTGGTAGATTATGTTGCAGATTGGACCCCGTTTAGTGGAAAACTGTGTCTCCTGAAACTTCAGATAGGGAAATGGTAACTCTCTATATTCGTTGCATATGCTCCGAATGCAGTCACAGAGTACCCACTTTTTCTAGATGAAGTTGATGCTGCTCTTAGCAGGAGAGGTAGTGCAGGTTCTGTCATCCTGGTGGGCGACTTCAATGCACACGTTGGGGCTGGTTACCAAACGTGGAAAGGCGTGATTGGGAGGAATGGTGACCCCGATTTAAATGCGAATGGGAGGTGCTTGTGGGATTTCTGTTGCAACAATGGACTTTCCATCACAACCACCTTCTTCCAGCTCAGGGATGTCCATAAGTATACCTGGTATAGGGATGCAATGGACCAGAAGTCACTGATTGATTTTGTAATTGTTTCAGCTGACTTATTCCGATCAGTGTTGGACAATCGTGTGAGAAGAGGGGCAGAACTATCAACTGATCACTACCTTGTTGACTGCACTTTGCGGTTCTCTGAATCCATGCCAACCAAGCGAAATACTAGGTTCAGAAAAACTTGGTGCATCAAATGGAAGACATTGGAGGATAGAGCTGTGAGGAAGACCTTTGCTGATAACATATCTTCAAGTTTCAAAGAACTACCCAGTGATCATGGTACTGTTGAAGAGGAGTGGCAATTGTTTAAAACTGCTGTGATTACTTCGGCTGCACTATGCTGTGGTCGTAAGCAGCTATGTGTGGCGCAGGGTGGTGAGAAAAGGACTGCATGGTGGAACGTTGACGTCCAAGAAGCTGTCAAGGCAAAGAAGGAAGCCTATTTGCTATGGCTTGCAAATAAGTCAACTTCGAGTCGAGCGCGGTACACTGAGGCGCGAAGAGCAGCAGCAAAGACAGTATCAACAGCTAAAGCGAATGCCTGGGAGAAGTTCGGGGAAAAATTGGAGGCAGACTATAGTTCAGCAAACAAGGTATTCTGGCAGACCGTGTGCTGCCTCCGTGGAAAGAAGTCTCGTTCATCACAAATTATTAAGAGTGCAGATGGGAGTCTTCTCAAAACGGAGGAGAGCAGGTTGCATAGGTGGATGAAATACTTTGCATCTCTTCTTAATCCGGTGACAGCAACAACTGAAGCAGAAGTCAGATGGGCAATAAGGTCCCTGATGACTGGCAAAGCTGCATGTGATGTTGAAATCCGGTCCGAGATGTTAAAGGCCTTTAAACAGGATGGTATCCTGTGGCTTCCTCGAGTGTGTCAGGTTGCTTGGATATCTGGACAGGCCCCTAAGCAATGGCAGACAGGAATTGTGATCCCTATCTTCAAAAAAGGAGATCAGAGAGATTGCAACAACTATCAAGGCATCTCATTGCACAACATTTCTGGGAAAGTGTACGCTAAGTCTCTGGAGAAGAGAATTCGGGAAAAAGTCGACTCCAAACTGTTGGGGGAGCAGTGTGGTTTCCGACTTGGCCGAAGCAGTGTGGTTTCCGACTTGGATCACATCTTTGCTCTAAGGCAAATCTTTGAGAAATCCTGGGAGTATGCAAAAGAGGTCTACACTTGTTTGTAGATCTCGAAAAACCATATAACAGAGTTCCTTGGGAGAAGCTCTGGCAAGTGATGAAAGAGTATGGAGTCGATGTGTAATTACTGGTTGCCCTCATGTCTCTGTACGAAAGATCTGAGATATATGTCCGGATAAATGGCATTAAGTCAAGACCGTTCACCGAGGGTGTTGGTGTCCGCCAATGGTGCGTACTGTCGCCTCTCTTGTTCATTATCTTTATGGACTGGATAGACAGGGGCAGCCGAGGCGATGAGCATGTTTGAGTGGGTGGCTTCCTAGTGGAGAGGTTGCTCTTTGCTGACGACCTTGTCCTCCTTGGGTCTTCTCACACGAACCTTCAGCATGCAGTAGACCGGTTTGCAGGCAAATGTAAAGAAGCTAGGATGAAGATCAGTGTGGCTAAAACTGAGGTTCTGGTTCTTTCAAGACAGCCTGCTAAGTGCGCCCTCCATGTTAGGGGAGCCTCATTCAGACAGGTGGAGAAATTCAAGTATCTCGGGATTGCATTCACGAGTGATGGATGGCAGGAGAAAGAATTGGATACTCGGATCTGTGCAGCAAGCTGTGTCAGACGTGAACTGTGGCGATCCGTGGTAACAAAACACGAGCTGGGTAACAAAGCTCTTTGTCTTCAAATCTATCTTTGTCCCCATTCTCACCTATGGTCATGAGGCTTGGGTACTGACCGAAAGAGTGCGATCGCGAATACAAGCGGCCGAAATGAGATTTCTGAGAGGTGTGGCAGGTATTACCCTACTAGATAGAGTGCACAGCAGTCTTTATGTGTTGAGTGCTACTTCTCCGCATTGAGAGATCTCAGTTGTGCTGGTATGGCAACGTGATTTGGATGCTGCAAACTGGTCTTCCTAGGCAGTTGTTATTCTCCAAGCTGGTGGGTAAGAGACCAAGGGGTCGGCCTAGATCCAGGTGGCTAGACTACATGGAGAATCTGGGTTCGAGTCGCATGGGTATTACCAGGGAGGACATGCACCTGATGGCGGAAGATCGCGATCGCTGGAGATCCTCCATTGGGCGGCTGCCCCCGCGACCCTAACGGATAAGCGGGTTTGAAAAGTAAGTAAGTAAGTAAGTAAGTCAGAGACCGTATGGGGAAAATTGATGTTGTAAAGCCTGCTCCAGTTGTGGAGGAAATCTCTTCTCCAGTGTTTTATCTGGGAAGTTTACCCTCTCAATCTTCAGTTCGTGATCCCAGCTCATTGCCAAAAAGATCAGTTCAGTCCCCATCTCCTCATGGCCATTCCAAAAGCCACCGCTCAAAAAACAGGCATTCTAAAAATCGGCACTCTAAGAAAAAACTCTGAGAGAGATTCACTGGTTGTGAATAATCATGAGGGCAGCAGTTCTTCAACACTGCCTCATAATAATGAAGATTAAATATATCTCTCTCAACATATGTCTGTCGGGTACCCGTTTCAAGCAAGACATTCTTGCCATGTTCATTTGGTTTCACTCCTGAGATGTTTTGTTACTGCAAGAGCTTAAGTTGGCTAATCTTAATATTAAGCAAGGTCTAAGTTTTTCCTCCTTTTTTTTTCATCAGCCAAGTGTTTTATTAATTCCTTTTACTCATTGTCTTGCGGGGTTGCTATCATTATCATTAATCCCAATTTCCGGGTGGAAGTAATCAAACATGATCCAGATTCGAGGGTAATCTCCTTGGACATTTCTTTGTTAAAGTTCAGGTTTCATTTAGTTAATGTGTACGTGCGTAATTCAAGGAGAGAATGGTGCGCTTTTTTGACTGATTTCTCTCCCTTCGTTTTAACTACTTTGCCTTTGATCATAGCAGTTGATTTAAATTCGCATCCTGATGTCTGGAATGTCTTTTCAACTGGTCCAGTTTTTAAAACTGTGATCTGTGATCAAAGTAAACTAGTTGATGTTTGTCCATCTTTAAACGTAGATGACCCCAGGTATACAGTTAGTCGGGGTATTTGCCAATCTTACTGGTTAGACCTGTTCCTGGTGGATCCAGTTTTTTTGTCCCAATCATATATGATGGTGGTATTTCCACTGTATTTTTCAGAGCATGTTGCTGTCTCATGGTCTTGTTCTCTGCCGGAGAGGTCCTATAAAGTTTGTGATTATCACTGCTTTATGAATATTTCGTTCTTGGAATTAAGGAGATAATTAAATTCAGACTAAAGACTTTCTTTAGAATATTAGGCATTGCTGCTGCGAAGAAGCAGCATCATTATATTATATGCCTGACTCTGATCCTTGATGCGCTGATGCGTTCCACTCTCCATGTGGAATATGCTCGAGACATCTGGTAAATTCGATCTGAAATAAATGGTCTCTGTGTACGGAAGGCAGCTGAGGCAGCTATTTGTTCCAAAGTGGTATGGATTAAAGAGGCTGTCCAGGCTTCTTCTACTGCGTTTGCAGAGGAGAGCTCTAGAATTGCCATGGCCTTGTTTCTCATGTTTATTCTAACTTATTTCTGAAGAGGACGATATCATTCTTGACTTTCACAATTTTTATAAATAACTATTTTCGTCACTGCTTCATCCGTCCGTTGAAACTCTGGAATGGATTTGATTGCTTCCTGTTCTTCCCAAGTATGAAGATTCTGTTTTAACAAGAAGCTTATTGAAGCAGGAGGTACTATCATATATTGTTTAAGGTAGAAAATCTGCTTCTAGTCTTGGGGTGGATGGCTTTACTTATGGATTTTATGGAAGATCCTGGTTAGTGATTGGAGATTTCCTACCAAGGGTTTATAACTCCATTTTGGCAGCTCTGTCGAGCATTAATGCAGCTTTTATGGTTGGTAAAATTATTTTACTTCCCAAATCTTCATCTCCATCGCTGGTTTCTCATTGGTGGCTTATAAACCTATTGAATACAGAGTACAAGATTTTTACGGGGGTTTTGCAATTGCAGTTAAAGCCGGTTGTGTCAGAGTGCTTTGCTCCTAGTCAGACTTGCTCATCCCAGGTCGACATTTTTGAGTTTGTACCAAGACTTGCTCCCAGTTTTGAGTTTGTACCAAGAAAAAGCATTGAATAAGGTATCTCATGATTTTCTTCTCTGTATTTTTTATCATTTGCATTGCTTCTACAGTCTACATATGCATCATCTGAGTCATTTGTATTCACTTTTTCTGCTGCAGAAGGGCATCCATCAGGGATGTCCACTTTTGCCTCTTCCTTAAGTTCTTTTTACTGAACCTATTTTGAAATTTATTAATCATCACCCTGGGATTGATGGCTACATGCTTCTGGTTATCTCATTAAATTTTGTATCATTGGTGTATGCAGACAATATCGTTTTGAGAGTGGTGGATGTGCATGCTTTATAAAACTTTTGCTTCCTTCAGTTCCTCACCTGGTTCGATGCTGAATCTGTCCAAGTATATAGCTATAGCCATAGGAATTGGTTTCAGGATTCTCTGAAGTATTTCCCCTTGTCATGTGATCATTCTATTAAAGTCTTTAGCCATGTTTTTTTAACCCTGTGGTCGATACCCATTAATGAGAATCAATTGTGGCCGAGTATAGGCAGAAAATGGCATAATCTTTCCATTTTCCTGTATCCATGGCTACCGGAGTGACTTTCTTGAAAGTTTATCTCATTCCCTTGATCACTTATCGGTGTCTTTTCTCTATGTCTTCGATGGCAGAACTGAAGGTGCTACAGAAAGAGTTCGTTAAATTTGTTTGGGGTCTTTATATTAATAGATGTACAGTGCCTGATTGCCTGCTTTGTTTGCTGTGGAAGTGAGGCGGTATTGGTGTTTCATTTATAACCAAATTGTTTCATTTGTTTTGGCGATCTTTGTTGCGCATTTTGAGCACCCTCCTCCTAAGTGGGCTCTTTTGGTTGAACTGCATTTGGAGAGGGTTTTCCAATCGTTTGGTCTTCCGTCCTTGCTTGGCGGTCGCCATGTGGTATATACAGATGCATTTGCCTATACGTCTTTCTAAACGGCCTTCTTACTCGCGTTTTGGAGGAATTGAAATTGATCGATTCAACCCAGTTAGGTGGCCTAAAACGGTCTGGTTTGTGAAAAAATTGCAGGTTACGCCGAACCCTGTTTTTCTGAAAGTTTCTCCAAATTCTTAGTGGTTCAAAGTGTTTGGACTACTTCACACAATTAGTTTCAATTATCGATGACTTAATACTCAGTATTGGTTCATACACAATGGGTTTTAAAAACATACATTGGTGGGGTTTGCCTAATTCAGAGTTGGCCAAGGAGTACACACTCCCTGAAACCATTTGTCACATTTTCTTTTACCTTAAGTTTGCCTCATTGTGTTGTTCAGTACGTAAAAGGCACTATGGATTGCCTGATATTTCTTATCATATGGGGCTCTTCTTTTCGATTTGATGGTTCCCATTGGTTTTCTAAATAGAGAACTTTGGAAAGCAGGACTTTTACGTGTAAACGGCTTGTTTCTGTCGTCTGAGGTGGTCTGGAATATTCGAATGAATACCTTAAGTTTCCCTCTAGGATTTTTCTGAGCTGTTATGCGAGCTCAGAGAAGCTCTGCTCACTGAACAAGTTGTGCAGTGGGTTTTACTTAACCCATTAATGCCCAAAATTAAAATTTGCTCAGATTTTTATAATATAAAATTTACTTAAAATATTGAGTCAACACATGGATATAAACAGTCTTATATAAGCAACAATTATATATTTTTGTAATAAATAGCTTTTTTTTGGCGTATGATATATCATACGCTGGGCAGATAAGGACAGTAGAATTTACGACATTATATTTAGGAACTGTAGCTTTTTATTTTCAGGAAGAGTTAGTAAAACAAAATAATTCTTTTAATTTAGGTATTATAATAACAAGATAACATGTAATTTTAATATAATAATATAATTATAACAAAATTTCAATGTAATTTATAATTTTTACATGAAATTATACTTTATGGTACTATAGAAAACAAATATCAGGGTACACAAGCCCTCATTCCTCTTGTATAACAAAGATTTTTAGTATATTTCCACATTTACTAAATCTTTGCTAAGTATCAAACTTGTTAAGAATGTGATCAACTTTGTCCAATCGTATGTCAGACAACATGTTTCGAGATTTTTGGACGCACTCCTCGGGGGGTTATAACCTCCTGTGCTGTTTGGAGTGCTATATAATTCTTCTAGTAAATCCTAGACAGGATATGTTTTCCACATTGCAGTGGAAAGCAATCATGTGTTGACAATGGCACAGTGGAAATAGGATCTAAATACTGGCCAGTGCCATTCCTTTGGCCTAATTCGGATGCAGTATAAGCCTTTTAGCTTGTTGAAAAGGTACCCTTATTGTATATTGGACCAAAATTGGTTGATGTACTGATATGCCCTTTTTATCTTTGGTAGACCATCTGTTATAGCAGTTACCTTCCGTCAATATTTCTGATGCAAATATTTTTTGTAGATTTGAAAAAGACTGGATGGTAAAAGATGATAAACCGAATATAGCAATATTACTTATACAAAAGTACATATACATATTAGTTGTTCAGAAGATAGTGTGAATGCAACATCTCTTTTGTGAAGCATGCCTTATCGTCTTCCTGCACAAATGGTATAAAAAGTTTTAAATATTCACATATGCTCTTCAGCATCTTCAGAGTTATATTTCTTTTGGAAGCCATTTTTTCTGAAAATCAAGATTACCAGCATACATGACAAGTGTAATTTCTTAATTTCTGTGATTCTAGGTATTATTACATGAATAATATATGCAAAACGATAATGAGTTACAAAAGAAACGAATTAGGCAATTCTGCAGAATAATTTTTAAATTAGGCAGTTGTGCACTCATAATTGCCCAGCGTGTTATATATCATATGTCCAATTTAAAGTACGATTTATTTACCTAGATTTGACAGATTCATGTATTCATGGATGTCAGAATCTAAATGAGACCTTATAATGAAATAATTATATTGGATCAAATAAGAATGTACAGCTAAAATTTTGGAATGGACCTCTAAATGTCAAACCACCACTTTTTTCCATTTCACAAAAACCTAGTTATTATTTGAAGCAAAGCAGTAATCGAAACTGCAACTAAGATGAAATCTGACTTGGATCTATCATAGCAGTGACATCTAATGAACAGATTATAGCTGCTAAAAGTTGAAATTATTTGTTGGTTTTAATTCCAGAGGGCGATAATTGCACAGTTGACAAGCGTATGATATATCAACGGTGGGCATTAATGGTTTAAGATTTCCGAGATCCTTAGATCTTGGCCTTTGATATTTTTTTATTCTCCACTAATCTTGTGATGATGTACTCCCTTCCCACCTGTGGTTACTACACTAAGAAACCCAACTATTGGCTACGGGAACATGTCAGGGGTTCAAGGCGGATATTTAGGGTTCGTAGAATAAACTCAGGCTGTTCATTTATATTAAAAAACACAGATCTTTTATTATTGCATAAAGAAAACAAATAATAACAATCATATAGCAACTCTGCATGTAGCTTATTCCCTATGTGTTATAAAAGGCTTGAGGGGCCCCTCTTCACCAGCAAAAAAAAAAAATGGAAATTAAGCTTAGTTAAATGCGCATTATTAAAATATTCTAAAGAGCTAATACAATCCGCGACACATCCTGACATCTAGATTAAGATACGTCACTCTGACTTCTAAGAGCAGCCCACCAAACTGGCACAGAGTATAGTGTATGCCAGTTCACAAATTGCTGCACACTGTGCGAGCAACTAGCCTCGCACAAAGAAAAATAACAGGGCCTCCACATGGAGTCGCATAGCGGAGACAGCCCCCTCTTAATGTCAAGAAGTCAGTGTCCACTGACGCCTTGTGATAACTTTTCATATGCAAAGAAGGGGGAATCACTGAAACCCTTCCGGGCAACTGGCTCCTTTACGAGGCAGCGCTGCGTTGAGCCATGTGCTAACCTATGCACACCAAGCGTCAGCAGGGAACCCACACCCACTGCTAATTTGCAGCACCTAAGCACGGGTTCCGTGCTTTAACTAGCCCCTCACACTTTTAGGTGCATCACCAATCAACTCCACTAATGGCTCATACTGTGGGGCTTACTAAATATTGAGAATACTACACCCAGTACGTTATTTACTTTTGATATCAATTGAAATGTTCAAACTAAACTAATATACCGTTTGGCAGTGGGTTGGCACAGTGCGGTTGGTGAAATAACTCATAACTCCGATGAAGACAGTGGCACAAGGGTTGGGACGGGTCAATTTCTCAGAGAAAAACTGTCAGTTAAATGATTACTTATAAGGTACCTCCCATGGCATAATGTAAGAACATAATGTAATAAATTAGAATGAATTCACCATCTTGCAGGTAATTCAGGCAGCAATACACAAAACACAGAAAACAGAACGTCGCTAGTCCCAAACGCATGCTTGGCCGTCGCTCCTTGACCAAGAGGATGGCAGAATGTTCGTCAGTCACAACACAACATAGCGATAAAATAAAAGATTGCATAACTTAAGATAAATACAATTAATTACTGCAAACTATTCAATGCAAAACTATTTATAAACATATAATCCCAATGGGTTAGGAGCTAATTGAAACCCATTAGGGTTAGTCAAGCGAAAAAGAAACACGGCATACATAGACTGCCAACATAAACATAATAATAGAAAGAATACAAATAATACACAGACTAATGTTTATTCGATTCAATTAATTATAAACAACTAATAAGTGCAAACGGAATATTAGAAGTAAACAAAGAAAAAACAACAAACAACTTATTTTTTGCTGGGCATATGCAACAGCCAACTGACATGACATGATAATACACATAACATGTCACATGCACAAAATGCAAAAGAAAAACATCCTTTCCGGATATGTTCCGCTTAACTCCATAACAGACACTAATCACAATAACAAAACTAAGGACAACAATTCAGACTTGTCTCCTCACCCTCATAGTCATTTAATTATTCAGTTCACAAAAGCCCACCTTTTCCACTTTATAAAGAACCAGGGTATCTTGAACCATTCATCAAATGCCCCTGGATACCATATTTTTATAGTTCACCCATGGCCATCATTGCAAATTATATCAGGGTGTATCCACAGCTACCACCTCCCCTGCTTCCTCCTCAGAAGGGACCATAGCAGCTGGCTCTCCAATGTCCTCCATGTCCCCATTTTCTGGTGGTACTATCCCCACCGGATAGCATCTAGGGCTTCTTCTATGAGGCACCTCCACTATTCCGATTGTTCATCCGATTCCGTGACTATCCAACAGCGCCTGCACCCTCAGCACCTCACCCGTTTTTCCTTGAATTCATGCATGGGGCGACATCACTAACGTACTCAATCACTCTAAACAGCACCTTATACTTAAATGCGAACATCTCCTTCTGCCATACCCTCTGCCCTAGTTCAATTTTTTGGGTCGACCGTCCCCTATTTAATCCTTCGATCTTGTTCATTCGGCACTCTAAATCAGTTCGCCCTACCTCTTCTCTAATCCTTCTGAATCTTTCCACAATGTCTAACCGGTATTGCTTCACACTTCGTTCCTCTGGAACTTCGTCATCGTGTTCTCCCCAACCCAAACGAGCCACCGGATCAAACCCGTAAGGCAGGTACGCAGGTGCTTACCTTAAGGCCTTGTGGTAGCTGGTGTGCATGGACCGAAGGGCATAGGGCAGCACTTCATCCCAGTTTTCCGGGTGATGCACATAACGCAGTGATGGTCTCGCAGAAAGATTTATTACATCTCTCAGCAAGACCATTAGAGGTTCGCCTGTATGTCGTGGTGAATTTGTGCGTAATATCAACACACACCACTCGGAAAACTTCTGAAGTAAAATTAGCCCCCTTTCATTTATTAGCTGTGATGGTACACCATACCTGCACAGCACCATTTTAACAATGTCTTGTGGAACTGCTTCCGCAGTCTGATCCCTTAAGGCTTGCACCTCACAAATCTCGTCAGCACGTCTGTCACGAGTATATATCTGTTACCCATTCTCGATTTTTGCAGGGGACCTACTACATCTAAGGCTATCTTTTGAAAAGGGCAACTAGCTCCAATGCCGGGTTGCCTTCACAATGTTCCGTTTAGCTTGTTGTCATACGGTACACCCTTCAATCTTACTCTTCACATCTGTCCTCATTCCAGGCCAGTGATATAATTTCTGGAGTTTTGCAGGGTAGTATTGACTCCACAATGTCCACCCATCATCCCATCATAGAATTGAGGCAGCAATTTACCCTGAAGCTCCTCAGGCACGCACACCCTGGGACGTGTATTAGGGTTCCTGGGGTCATAACGCACCACCTACCACAAGCACCTCTTGCAATCCTAAACGTTCTATAGACGTTCTATGTTTCTCCGAGTCTGAAGCTCGGACATCATGTCCTTTAGCCATGGGTCACATGACTGTTGCTCTTGCATTTCATCTCTTAAGTCCCTGTTCCCCCATATCACAACCGTACTGTCACACGGCTGAGACAGCAAATCTGGCACACAGTTGGGTTTACCCGGCAAATGTCGGTAGTCGATGTCAAACTCTTCCAACTGCAATGCCCATCTCAACACGCGCTGATTCATATCTTTCATTCGTTGAATGAAAACCAGTGGTTTATGGTCGGTGAGCACGGTTGAGGGGAAAGCAAAATAATGGGCCTAAATTGTTTGATAGCTAGGACGATTGCCAGCTCCTCCTTCTCTATCACGAAATAATTTAGCTGACTACCTTGTACCTTGTGGCTAAGGAAAGCCAATGGGTGCAATCCTTCTCCATATTCCTGCTGGAGGACTGCCCGCACTGCATATGTAGATGCGTCAGTAGCCAAAAGGAATTGCTTTCCATTTTATGGGGCCACCACCAATGGTGCTGATGACAACCGAACTTTCACTTCACAGAACGCTCTACGACACTCAGCAGTCCATACAAATTTGGGTCCCTTCCGGGTCAGCTCCATGATAGGATGAAGGAGGGCAGACAAGTCTTTAATAAAGGGCTGGTAAAGATTAATACAACCAATCAGCACTCTGACTTCTCAAACAGTGCTGGGCTCCTTAAGATCCATAATGGCACATTATCTGGGTCCTGGCTAGCACCACCTGCAGATACCGGACCTCCGGGGTACAGAACTGACATTTCGTCGATTTTATAACTAACCCTTTGATGCCTTCCCCTCTGCGGTTACCACACAAAGAAACCCAACTATTGGTTAGGGACACTTGTCAGGGGTTCGAGGCGGATAATCGGGGTTGGTTGAATAAACTGACGCCTATCATTTATATTAAAAAACACCTATCAGATCTTTTATTCTTGCATAAAGAAAAGAAATAATAACAATCATATAGCTACTCTGTATGCAGCTTATTCCCTATGTGTTATAAAAGGCTTGAGGAGCCCCTCTTCACCAGCAAAAAAATCGGAAATTAAGCTTACTTAAATGATTATGCTTCTTAAGGCACCTCCCATGGCAATGGCATAATGTAATGAATTAGAATGAACTCACCATCTTGCAGGTACTTCAGGCAACAATATGCAAAACACAGAGAACAGAACATCGCTAGTCCCACACGCATAGCGATAAAATAAAACATTTCATAACTTAAAATAAATACAATTAATTGCTGCAAACTATTCAAAACTGTTTGGAAATTAATAATCCCAATAGGGTTAAGAGCTGATTGAAACCCATTAGAGTTAATCAATCGAACAAGAAACACGGCATACATAGACCGCCAACATAAACATCACGTTTCCTTTTAGTCAGTCTCTTAGAGAGAAGAAAAGAAAAACCTGTTGCCTAAACAATGTCTTACAATTTTTTCAGAAAAAGTTCTAACAATATAAAAACACAATACCATTAATGTCAATGTATGCTGTAATAACATTATAAAAAAATAATAAAACCTTGATAACAAGAAATAGCAACAGAAATAATACAAATAATACACAGACTAACGTTTATTCAATTAAATTAATTATTTTCAACTAATAACTGAAAACGGAATATTAGAAGTAAACAAAAAAAATACAACAAACAACTTGTTTTTTTGCTGGGCATATGCGACAGTCAACTGACATGACATGATAATACACATGACATGTCACAATCTGTTGCCTGGTATTTCGACTTAAACATGCAGAGCTTTGTACTTTCTATAATGGCTTGGGTTAACCTCGGATTTTGAAGCATTTGCTTTGCTGTAGCAGGCATTAGCTTGGTATATTGCATGACGATATACACTGAGTGGCCAAATTATTATGACCACCCCTTAATACAGTCTTGGTCCACCTTTCACTTTTATTATTGCTTGCATTTTTCAGGCATTCTTCCTGCATATTTGATGGTGCTGGATCCCGCTGCCTGATGGCCCGTTCGATCTCATCCCACAAATTCTCAATGGGATTGAGATCTGGCGATTGTGCAGGCCAAGGAAGCAAAGTAAACTCTCCGGCATGTTCTTCGAACTATCTGAGGACGATGCCAACCTTATGACAAGGAGCTGATTCCTGCTGGAAGTATCCATTCTCGTTAGAGTACGCCATTAACATAAAGGGATGTATTTGATCTGCGACAATACTTAAATAATCTTGGGCAAGCACACGCCCATGCAGAGGAATCAAAGGACCCAAACTATGCCAAGAAAACATCCCCCAAAACATAATACAAACCAGACTGAAGTGTTGTGGCGATCAGGTGGTGTCCATGCTTTCTTGTTATTTTCTCCATATTCTAACCCTGCCATCTGCATGATGCATTTGAAATCGTGACTCATTGGACCACATGACCCTTTTCCAGTCATCTATTGTCCAATCCTTGTGCTCCTTGGCGAACTGGAGACGTCTGCTCTTGTTCAAGGCTGATAGTAGTGGCTTTCGAACTGGTCGTTGGCTTCTATAGCCTAAACGGTGTAATGAGCGGTGAACAGTTTGTTCAGAGGTGGTCTCAGTTTGTCCTTGATTAAGATTTGCAGCACTGTTGCTCTTCTGTCGCCCTGGACAACTCTGGCCAATCACTTTTCAGCTCGAGCATTGAGGAGCCTGTGACGACCACACGTTTGACGTTGAGAGCCGGTTTTTTGCTTGGTAGTCCACTCTCTGTAAACATTAATAACTGTTGTTCTTGAACACTTCACAAGTTCAGCTGTTTTGCTGATTCTGGTTCCGACATTGCACACGCCGACGATCATCCCATGTTCAAACTCAGTTAAATCACGTTTTTTGCCCATATCGTCGCAAAAAACACAGTACAACTGATGGTTCACCTGAGCTGCATTTCCTTTTTATAGCTATCTAGCCCTCTAGCGGCAGCACTGTGATGCAATCGCTCATTTGCCTAAAACTGTCAGGTGGTCATAATAATTTGGCCAATCAGTGTATGTGCTTGATGCACTATTGACAATTTATGTGCATCCCATGTGTGGTCAAGCCTGCATTTGGGCACCCATGTACATTGGTAGTTCAGTCGAAGTCTTCTGATTTTTCTGTTTCTGAGTTGGCATTAATTCATTGTCTGTGATTTTGGATTTTCACCTAGATTGGACTTTTCAAGAACTGGACTTTTAATTATGAGTGATTTTTAGTTTGTTCATTTCAATTTGACTTTTTTGGTGTACGTAACCCCATGCTAACCTCGGGTGCTCATGGCCCGACGACCCACTCCTTCATCAACTATTTCCGGAGGAGCACAGATGACCATAGAGAGGTTAGTACTCATCACCTGCGAGAGGCCCTTCAATGTGGCAGAGTTGATGAAGGCTCTTTTATCAAAGATTGATTTGCCAGTATTTCTGCGTAATGATTGTCCTGCAGTGATCTGCCTTCAGAAGCTTTTTCCTCCGACCATCGTCTGTTCATGTCTTCTAGAGGTTGTGATCACCAATAATTCACGAACACTTCTTTGTTTGACAATCAATGCATCTTTCAGAAATTTGCCTTTTTAACCGTCTTACGCCATGCCATTTTTTTTGAAGAAAAAAGTGATTTCTGTGATAACTTGGAAAACTTTTTTTTGTAAATTAATAAATGATCTTTTTGGACCAAACATTTTTGTAATAAATTGGAGATGTTTGCTGATTTATAGCATTTATTTCATTTTCATATAATACGAGGGCATATTGAAAAGTAATGCCTCCATGGCTGTAACTTTTTTATTATTTAACCGATTTTCAAAATACTTTTTGTATCTGACACTTACATTTGTCCTCTATGTAATGCACTATTCACTTTTCGACATTACTTTCCACGCATTACACCAATGGGTGGACTAGTTGGGTGAATCCGCCGGAGAGGAATTCCGTGGTTGTCGTTGACACGAGGATTGGATGGCAGCTTTGGATCCTCTTCTGCAACATGATAACGCCCGTCCCCACATGATCGCCACGCATCAGAGGGGGTTGCAGTGCCTACAGTTCCAAGATGAAAAACTGCAGTTCAAAAATAAAAAACTTTGCACCTTGCAACTTTCACCACTTCTTAAAGAGGAAAGAGCACTTTAAAAGGTTGTCGAAACCTACCGTTCGGTCCTGGTGTTGACAACAACCCCGGAATTCGTCTCCATCGGGTTCACCCGACTAGTCACGTGTTGGCAAAATGCATAGAAAGGGATGGGGACTATGTCGAAAAGTGAATACTGCATTACATAGAGGGCAAATGTAAGTATCAGATAAAAAAAGACTTTTGAAAATAGGTTAGAAAATAAAAAAAGTTACAGCCATGGAAGCATTACATTTCAATATGCCCTCGTATATTTAAATTTTTTTGGAAAATTAATAAAAATCATTAAATAATGTCACAAAAAGGAAATACGCAGTTTCAAATTTTTTTCAGAATTTATACATGAAAGTTCATGAAAAATAAAAATGGTCACATTTAGGGTGTTTTATTCATGATAGAAGGGTAAAGAAGTTTTTAAAATGCGTTTGTAAGTTATTTTTCTATGAATTTTCATTTGAATTTATGTCGAATTGTAATTTGAGCTCGCTAAAATAAATATGTTATTTGAAAGCATCAAACAGCTATCACGTGCATTACCCATGTGACTAGCTCCCCCTATCATGAGCAACGGCGCAGAGTTTAATTTTCCTTGATTCTCTCTAGTGAGGTTGATGATATAATGCAATGGCACAGCCAAAAGTGACGTAACGACGGGGCGAGGACGATTGCAAGGGCTCAGTTGTTTATTGAAATATTATAATATTTTCTAATTCCATTTAAAAATAATTAAAAATAATCGAAAGCAGGAGTATATTCTACTGTGGTTTGAATTGTCTTTCCCTATTCTGGACTGTGGTATTGTGTATGGAGGTGGCAGTGCGTGTGAAATATGATAATATGCTCCTTTTATGCTCCAGTGCTCTGAGTAACTCTAAATGTCATTCTTTTTATTATACTCTGATAAATATTTCTGACTATTGCTAGAAAATAAATGTAGGGATTGAAATATACAAGCAGTTTGAGATATGTAGCTGCATAAGATAATTATTTGTAAGATCAGATGTACATCGCTATTTTGTCGAATTGCAACACTCTTCATTATGAGAGCAGCATGTTATAAATATTATTTTATTAAACTTCTAATGTTTGCATGTGCCTAATATTAAACAGATAATTTAAAGGAAGGTTTCTATATTATATATAAAAAATTGGCAATAAAGTGTCAAAAGTTTTAACTTAATTGGATTTCAAATTTCGAGCTGTGCACAGCTTATACTAATTCTGATACAGAAGCCAGATATGGCATGTTGCGGTCCAAGAAAGTTAAACGTATGTCTTGATTCGTAGGAATCGTGTCAGTTGATTAAATTGAGACTGAAGACTACATGGAAGCAGCATCACCATATTATAGGCTGAAGCCTTCTACCCCTCATGGGGAGTATGCTCGAAATATCAGACAGATTAGATCTGAAATAAATGCTCTGTGTTAGGATGGCAACTGGGGCAGCCATTTCGTTTCAAAAAGATATGGATTAAAGAGGATGTCCAAGCATCTTCTAAAGCATCTGCAGAGGAGTGCTCTAGAATTGCTGCGTGGCTCGTTCCTAATGTTGATTCTGATGGTCAGCTTATCTCTGAAGAGGGAGAATTATTTTGGCCTTTTACACTTTTTATGAAGATCTCTTTGCCGCTTCATCTATCAGATGAAACACTCGAATGGATTCGTCTGCTTCCTGTTCTGCCCCAATCAGAGGATTCGGTCTTAATACGAGGCTTTTCGAAACAGGAGGTATTACTCTGTTACACTGCTACCTTACACTGCTTCGGGTAGGAAATATGGGTCTAGCATGAGACTGGACGGTTTACATGTTAATTTAATGCAATATCTTGGTTGGTGATTGGGGATTTCTTGACAAGGGGTTATAACTCTATTTTGGAAGTTCTGTTGAGCAGCAATGCTGCTTTCATGGTTTGTAAGATTATTTTACTTCCCAAATATTCATCTCCATCGATGGTTTCTTACTGGTGACCAATAATGCTATTGAACACAGATTTCAAGATTTTTACTTGGGTTTTGCAATCGTGGTTAAAGCTGGTTGTGTTGGAGTGCTTTAACCTTTTCCCAGCCAGCTATTTTCTTGAGAAAATGATTCTTCTTACAGGGGGATAGAAAATATTTTTTAAAAAATTCAATAACTAATATACTGCTTTAAAATTTTAAATTTGTGATCTTGAATATAATTGATTTTGATTAGTAATTTTTTTGATCGATTAAAAGTAATGTTTTTTTTTAAACAATACATTAAAATGTATAATAAAATTTTCTATTTGAAAAACTTGGTTTTAATCCTTTTTTAAAATATTACAAATGTAATAATTTCGTATTTGAAAAAAGCCAAAATTTAGAGACAAATCTTTTCTAAATAAAGCAAAAAAAATTTTTTTAATATCTCTATTTTTTTTAACGATTTTTTATATAACTGAATGTGGAATATTTTCACTTTTTTGGGGGAATATCTACGTAATTTATTGTTAAATGGGTCACACCTGCCTGACAACAGCAAGAAAATCACATAATAGGATTTTAATCTCTTTCTTTGATAAAGCATAGACATGGCCTTATCTAACTTCCTCATATTCTGAGAAGGGAACAATCTCAAATGACGTCATCAAGAAACGATCCCGATAGCAATGGTTTTAACTTTTGTGAAATAACTTATGAATAAAATGTAATTTACGAAAACAAAAATTTAAAACATACATAAAAGATATCATTTTAATATAATTCAATCATTAAATGGTTTAATTGTGCCCTGGAATATTTTAATAATTTCGTAATTTTAGATGTTGCTAAGTTTCTTCATACACAGGCTTTCTAAAATTTCGAATATTATTGATTATTAATAAATTTAGGGTATATAATTTATTTGCAGTTAATTATAAAGCTTTCAAGAATTCAATAAAAGCAGTTTGAAGTTTTTATTGATAATATAAAATTTCTTATAACCATTTTTTATAGTCATGATTTC
>JAHWFO010069449.1:493149-511674 GCA_023313115.1 Rhysida immarginata | reverse complement strand
ATAGCTACAGGTGGCCTGATTAGGCCACCTCCGCTGAGAAAAGGTTAATCCTGGTCAGACCTGCTCCATCCCAAGCTGGCATATGAAAGATAATCTTATGACCTTATGGTGTGTTATCGAGGAAGCTCTTTTGTATAAGCAGTCACTTGCAGTCCTGAGTTTGGACCAAGAAAGAGCATTTAATATGGTAAGTCATGAATTTCTCTTTCGCATTCTTTGTCATCTCGGCCTTAAGAAATTTGCCTCACTTTTAGAGTCTAATGTACATGCCATCTGAGTCACTTGTCTTGGTTAATGGCAAGTCATCTGAGGTTTTTCCACTGCAGAAGGGCTTCTGCTAGGAATGTCTGTTTTGCCTCGCCTTTACATTCCTTATATTGAACCTATTTTGAAATTTATTATTCGTCACCCTGGGATTAGGGGCTACATGCTTCCTGTTATCTCTTTGAAAATACTTTCATTGGTGTATGCAGATGATATTGTCCTGATAGCAGTAGATGCTTTTTACAGTACTTTTACCTCCTTTAGTTTATCAACTGGTTAGCCTCCTTAAATCTGTCCAAGTCAAAAGGTATTGCATGGGGAACTGGTCTCAAGAGTCTTTGAGGAGTTTCCCCTCACCATGGGATCATTCTGTTAAAGTCATGGCCCATGTTTTTTCCTTTAATCCTGTAGTGGATATCCTCCAATGGGATGCGATTGTGGCTGAGTGTAGACAAAAAATGGTGCTATTTATCCAGTATCCTAAATCCATGGCTGTCCGAGCGACTTTCTTGAAAGTTTATCTTTTCCCCTTGATCACTTATCAGTATCTTCTTTCTATGCCTTCGATGGCAGATCTGAAGGTGTTATAGAAAGAGTTTTTTAAATTTGTTTGGGAACCTCATATTAATAGGCATCGAGTGCCTGCTTTGTTTGCCATGGAAGCGAGAGGTATTGGTTCCGGTTAATTATAACCAAATTGCTGCATTTGTTTTGGAGATCTTAGTTACATTTTTTGAGAACCCTCTGCCTAGGTGGGCCCCTTTAGTTGCGCTGCATTTAGATGGGTTTTTCCATTCGTTTGGTCTTTCATCTTTACTTGGCAGTCATGTGGTATATACAGAGTCATCGGCCTTTTACTTCTCTCTGAAGTCTCTTTTTACTTGAACTTTGCAGGATATGAATTTGAAAAATCCAGCACAGTTGAGTGGCTTCAAAAAGGCCTGGTTTGAGGAAAGTGTTGCGTACCTCTACACCCCCCCTACGGTAATAGACTTTTTTCATCTAGTACGTTTTATGATATTCTTTTTTTGCTATCATTATCTCTCTTCGCGGACTCTTCCAACGTCGTGTTTCGATCTCTCCACGACTCATCGATATTCCTGGCGCCAGTCACCTGTTATTTACCCTTTGACTATTGCAGCTCCCATGTTTAACGGTGTAGGTAATCCACTAACTATTGATCTTGCGCTTTACTATTTTTTTTCCAAACGGAGGTTACCTTAGTCCCCCTCCATGTTTTGTTAAAAAGGGATTACTCGGCGCGTTCGGTTAGCGTCAGTTTATAGGTTAATGATATTTTTAGCCTGGAAAATTAAAATTTTCAATTTTTCTTCGCGTCAATTCTCTTTTTCTTTCTTGGGTTTTATTTTTAATTACCGTTAAAAGGCGAGTTTCCCCATGTCTTACCACTTCGATTGGGACATCGCTCGTCTTAGGTTATTATTCCTATAGGAAATTCCCATTGATCGCTTGAGGATTTTTTGATCACATTAATTTTTCCGACAAGGCGTTTAGTTAAGCGTTTGGAGTTCATAAGTTTACCTTAATCCGTTTATTAGAATTATTTCGTGCGTGAGCTTAATGTCTTCTCTCTTCATCTTTTGATAATGACGCGTTTCTTAAAAATAATGTCTCCCGTGTGCTTTTTCAAGCCTCGTTATTTAAAATCATCTCTCTCTTTGTCGTGTCTTATATATATATATATTTTTTAAGAACGTTCTTTCCCGAGCTTTTAATTTGAAAAAAAAAACTTTTTCCTTTTGCAGTATAGTTTTGTCGTGTTTTAAAGATTTAATTTCTAGGAGAAAATTTAATTTTTTTTTTGGTAAGAAATACGATTTTCGTTAACTATCTTTCCTTTCTCGGAGGTTCGTCGTCATCTCTATTGTTAAAAGTTTCACGTTTTTCTTTGTTTCCATTGTTCAGTCGACGTTGTATTAAACAGCTCGTTTTCTTGGAGCAAATGTATCTTTTCCTTTCCAAGAACTCGGAAGTTCTGTCACGCGGGTCGTGGTATTTAAATATTTTTTTTTATACTTCTAGTAGGTTTCCTGTTAATTTAAAAATGTTTGTTTAGTCAGTTTCAGAAGCATCATCAGCCCTTCTCCCATCTCTGGGATATCGAGATGGATATGCAGTTTAAAGATTTTAGTAACTTTTATTGTGGAATCTTTGGTTAAGATTTCGTCAGGCCACATCTGAAGAGTCTACGAGTTTTTGATTATGTGTAGTTATCCGACATGGTGTCGACCGTCTTTTGTTTGCCATTTTATTTTCATGCTGATGTAGTGTTCGGCTGATCATCAATTATGCTTCGAGTCGCCTATTGATTTTAGTTTGTTGGACATAGGCATGTTTCGCCCCGTCCAAGATATGATGTGTATTTCAAGGTCCTTAGGCTGATCCTTTATTATGGCTGATTCCTGATTGATGCTTGTGTGCGTCGTTGGACTTAGAATTGTACAGAGACCTTCATTATGCAACGTGTTAATGCTCAACGGGAAACAATCCACTCTGATGATTTTCTGTCGTCTGTGGCCGATTTCATAGTTGATTTTAGAAAAACGCCTTTTCTTTTTTTTTTGACTTTATTTGAATTATTAACTTTTCAATAGTTTACCACCCTTATGATTTTTAAGTTCATTTAATTGAAAATTTATTATTTTTTGGTGATGCAATGTTAATATTTGTTTTGTTTCCAGGACCTCAACCATGCTGTTCTCGTCTTACCCGTCCGTTCCCTCTCATTTTGTGTGGCTGCCCTTTGGTCCGTCTTGTCCTTCCCTTACATATTAATCCTCTTAGTGTTACCCCGTCGTATTTAGTCTATCATATTTTGTTACTCGTCCTTCTGATGCCTTGTGGAGGAGGTCCAATGGTTTGATGATTATTATTTTAATCTCTACCTGCCATTTTTTTTGTTGAGATTCTTATTTGAATTTTACATAATGTTTGCATATTTTTTTGTATCACTTAAGAATTTATGAAAATTTATTTTTTTTTTATTTCCAATTTATGCTTTCTATCATTTTTGCTGTTAGTTTCCCTTTATATTTGCAGTGCAAGCAACGCATCACACTCATCTAATTGTTTGATCTTCGATTCTATCCCGAGACTTCCTTTTCGCTTTCCATGGTATCAACGAGTTACTTTTGATTGCGAAACTCTGAATTTTTCCTGTACCTGAAGTGGATTCGATGTACTTCTCCCTTTCTGTTGTCATTCCAGTCTTACTGTTGGACTGTTTCTCACTTTTGCTTGGAATCTGCTATCTACAACATCTACTTCTACTCTGTCAGCAATAAAGAAAATATTTATTTGGACTCCTTTGGTTTTTCTTTAATGTAGGGTTGTCTTGGGGTATAGAATTATTCGCGTATGTCATTTGGGGTTAACGTAACTTCTAGTACGTGTTTTTTGCAAGGAAACGTGGTTCCTATTGACAATTTATTTACTTATGTTAACTGGGGATTAACGCAAATTCTTCTCTTTTAACCTTCTTTTACTCTTTAATTACCTGCTGGGCTAATTCTAGTTAATATTTTACTATTAATCTGGGTTTTGCTGTATATTACTCCTTTTGGTGTTTTCTTAAGGGAAAGTCGGGTTTTTTAGTTCCCTTTGGAGCTCAACGTGTAGGTAAACAAGATCTGTGTTTACTAGCACGTTACAAAAGTTACATGTTGCCCAGACCCTAATTTTATGTAAGTCTTTCCAAATGCGGAGTCATTTAAGGTATTTGAACTAATTTATGCAGTTAGATTCAACTATCGGTGGTTTCTTAACCATTGGCGACTCCTCCTCAAAGGGTTTTTTACTTTGCAAAATATACATTGGTAGGCTTGGTCTGATTCATTTTTTTTGATATTAAGTTTACCTCTCAGTGTTGCTTAAAAGACACTATGAGTTGCCTTATATTTCTAAATCATATGTTAAGGCTTTTGTTAAATGAAGGAAAGGGCAGGGCTCTTTCTTGTTACAGGTTTGTTTTGTGCCGTGTGAGGTTGTCTTGAGGAAAGTCCATTGTTACTTTCGATTTCTCCTTCTAAATAAGTTTCTTACACTGTCCTCTGAGATTTTCGAAGCAGTTATGTGAGCTCTGGGAAACTATGCTCACTGAAAAAATTGTGTACTGGGTTTTGTTTAAGATTTCCAAGATCCTTAGATCTCAGCACTTGATTCAGTTCTTTATTTTCTGCTAATTTTTACCTGGATTTGCTGCTAAGTGTGCCTTCTGTAGCAGCTTCTGTAGTTTTGCACCTTCTGTAGCAGCTCAGACTAATTTTGGTTTTTAAAGCATCTGCTCTGGTATAGCAAGCTTTAATGCTTGCTATAATGTAAGACGACACATGCGCTCGATGAACTATTGACAACATAAGCGCATCCTGTGTGTGGTCAAGCCTGTGCTTCATCACCCACTTACAACAGTCGATTGGTCAAAGAACCTCCCCAGAAAAGGATGCCTCCTGATCAGGGAGAAAAGAAAATTTTCGAGACCATGCTTAGGTCATCAAGATAAGTAAAATTGAGACATAAAAAATATCACTTTTATAGCCAACTACCATTACACCCTACCAGAGGACAACACAAACACATACTAAGTGACATATTATGGTGAAATTGAAAGAAGTTATTAAAATGTATTAATTAAATTAAAAATTAAAATTATTAACATTAATAACAAATTGATTAGTCAATCACAATCGTAATGATGTCAGCAACTTCTTTGGAATTAAAAATTAACACCTTGCTGTTCTAAGAACACACTGGTGTTATTTGAGGTCACGTGAGCAGCTCCAGCTGAACTCAGTGAGAATAGAATATGGAGGGGGTGTCTTAATACCTATAGGTGTGGTTAGGTGCAAATATTTGCACCCCCCCCTACATTACATTCTCGCCATATATCGACCCCTTCTGTTAACGAAGAGTAACTTAGATGTTTAACCTTTAGCTTGTCACACCTTCGCAGAGCAATAGACAAGTTTTACAGCATCTTCGACACATGTGCAGAAGCAATAGCGCCACATTGTGAGGGCATGGAAAAATTTCCAAGGAAATAGAAACCACATTCTTTCCGCACAGAGAACATATACACGAAGTAAGTTATAATGAATGAAACGTTCTCCCAGCAATAGGACATTGACTCGTGGAAATCGAGAGATAGCCCCAATGATGTGAATAAAAGAAAAGGCTTGCGCACCTGAAGCTATCTTCCATTCAGTCAAGCGTACAGGAGTTTCCCTGACAAAAATTGTCAAGCGATTTGAGAAAAACCCCTGTGGGATAGTAATAGCTAACCAATTTGAAGATAATACACGTATTAGCAGAAAATTAAATTATTTTTAATGCAGTAACAAAATACTGATTTGTACTAATGTTTTTCTTTCATTTAATGACATGAAAATTGTATATTTTTATAATTTTTTTTTTTTCGATTACTGTAATTCAGTAACCTTTATTCGCAGATTTGGGATTACTTGAACAAATAAACTTTAGAACAAACTTTAAAACTTAAATTTTATAGGTAATTGTTTTGATAATGTGATAATACATCATGGACAAAAAATAATTCGTACTTAGTATACAGTAGAGTCCCGATTATCCAATACAAACGGGCGGGCTGGGAATCAGATAACCAAAAACGTGAGATAAAACAGAAATCAAAGAAACCTTTAATTCTTCAGTTATTGAATTATATATTATTTGTGAGGATATAATATGTATTATTTTAAACATAAACAATGTTTATTTTAAAGCATTTAGAATTTAATTATTTTTCTAAAAAAATCTTTTTTATAGAAAAGTATATGCATAATTAAGAAATAAATTTAATTAATTATAACATTTGCCAATAAAGCAACATCTATTTTGTTGCTCACATCGTGTACAGACTTGTTATATACTTTATCATTAGCCTTTTCCCACTGTCCCCTATTTTAACTATATAGTCAGTTAACCATTTTAACTTATAGTCAGTTTTTTCGTTTTTTCTTGCTCTAAATTTACAGCTAGTCAACTTGCCATTTCCATTTGCCTCTGCAGCCCCTCACCCTCATTGCCTCTCTATGCCACTGGCACTTCTATATCCTCCTACAGCTTCTCCTGTTCAATTTCACACTCTGGCATCAGTTCCTTTACCCCTTTCTCCTCGGGTACTCCTCCCTTTGATCCTTTCTGTGTAGCTTGTATACTTTTTAACTGTTACTTTTTTATACTATTTTTCATCTTTGCTGTCTTTAGGCTTTTTCTCCCTCTTCTAATTTGGCTCTCCCCCAATTCTATTTTCTATTTTTTTCCCGTCATGTTACCCTATATTCTCTATATTATTTTTTTTTCTTTACTAATATTGTAGTGAATAGATTAATCTCGCCACCTCCCATTCTTTCTGTCTTAAAGTATTTCTTAAACTTCATTTATTTATTATTATTCATATTATTATTATTATTATTATTATTATTATTATTATTATTATTATTATTATTATTATTTTAAATTATTGTTTCCCCCTCCATCCAAACAGTATTCTTGAATTCTTTTCCATTATTGTTGCACTATGGGTGCTCCTCCTGACCCATGTCCATTGTGTGGTAAAAAAGTGTATGGCTGGCAACTGAGGCTGAAATGCACCCATGACTGTCCTGGCCGATTCCACCTGGATTGTCCGCAAAGGCACTTAATCAGTACCAATCAACCACTTCACTGTTCTCTTTGCCATAAATTCCCAGCATTACAACAATGTTCTGTTGTGACTTTTTGCTCTTGTGAGGAGGGTTGAAAATGTGTCTGCAACCAAGGTCCTCTTCCCAGTGCTCTTGATGCTTCGTCAAGTAGTGTTACTGAATCTCCAGTTCTCTTAACCTTAGTGGGAGTTATAGAATCACTGACAACCGAAGTTGCCAATCTTCATAAGGAAATGCAGCAGCAACAATCAGCAGTTGCTAGCCCTCCTCCAACCAAATGTTTATTGGCTTCCGAAATTAGCTACAGTGAAAGCATCTCCTTCCTGAATGTGAATACCATCTTGCCAAAGGAAAAATCTACTTATGCATCAGTTCTGAAACTGTTCCACCTCAAGCAAAGCAAGACCAGCAAAATAATCTGTCATCAGTGCTCAATAACCCTCTCAGAGCCACAGACATAACTTCACCAAACCAGTTATTCTCACATAACTCGGCACCAGGGGTCGTATACGAACAAGCTCGTCCTCGTGTTGGTAAAAGAATTCAAGGGCCTAAGCCAGACCATGTTGCTGTCCATGGAACCATTCCTACTGCTCCAATCAAAGGTGCCATGCCTCGTATCAAATTTTCAAAATTGTTTCTTACAAGTATGCATCTTGATACCTGCAAAACAGATGTTCTGAGACATATAACATCTTTTCACTCTGAATCTGTTGTCTGCCACAAACTGATGACCAAATCAAGCAACTATAGTTCCTTCTATCTCTCAGTGCATGGCACTGATAAGGAGAAATTTCTGCAGGCCACAAATTGGCCTACTAACTCCATGATCTTTCCTTTTCATGGAAGGCTTAAATGTCACTGATGCAAATGAAGCAGCTTCGCTGTTTCACTCTTGTATGATTTCCTTCCTTCACAAACACATACCTACTGGTAGTAGAAGACGTAATTCTAAAGCTTGTTTCCCTGCATGGTACTCTCCTGAACTCATCTCCTTAATTAAGCATAAAAATGCATTGCACCAGAAATACAAACGTAGTGGTATTAATTATGCTGAATTCGCTGAAAATGCGTTTTGAGTGCAAAAGCAGACAGGGACTTGACACTCCATCTTACATTCATCATCTTGAGCTAAATTTTCGGGCACAGCCGAAGGCATTCTGGAATTATGCTAAACCCAAGAGAACCAACGTGCCTACAATAACTTTCATAAACCTGGATGGTGCTGTACTTCGGATGCTAATGCAAATTACTTTGCTCATTCTTTAGCACAAATTGCAACAGTCACAATTTTGACTCTACAGTCATCCAACGTGAATTCAATGCTATTTTCATGCCTTCACCTTTTGGGACCTTTCATCTAACATTTATTAATGAGCTTGATATATTCCATTCCATAAGGCGATTGAGCACAAAAAGTCGCTCAGACTCCACTGACATTCCTGTGCTTGTGCTCAAGGGATTATCTACTGCTCTTTTGTCACCCCTTCAGCATATCTTTTCCCTCTGTCTAAATCAAGGAATTTATCCTGACATCTGGAAAACTAGCATTGTGATTCCCGTGCACAAGAATGAACCTACCTCAACTATCAACAACTATCAACCCTTATCCATTCTCGGTAGCTAACTCGGTAGCTACTTAAGCAATCGCCAATCGGTGGTTAATATCAATGGCTGCCACTCCACTCCCTATTACCCTAAGGCTGGGGTACCTCAAGGATCTGTCCTGGGTCCAATTCTGTTTTCTATCTTTGAGTGTGATCTTCCTTCTCTCCTCTCAGACATGGAAGTTCTTTTCTATGCTGATGACCTCAAAGTTTTCACTATGGTCTTGTCCCTTGAAGATATAAAGCGGCTACAGCATGCCCTAAATCTACTCCTAATCTGGTGCAACAACAATTATTTATTTGTTAATACTGAAAAGACATTCTTTATGACATTCACGAACAAAACTAACCCCTGGAACTCGTGTTGTTTTTTCTCAACAATGTGCCGCTTGCTCGCCATGATCGTATGCGTGACCGGGTCTCATACTGGATTCTCGGCTGCTTTTCACTCAGCATATTGACAATCTCCGCAAACGTGCCTATCGCTCTCTGGGCTTCATCCTGCGCAACTGCTGCTCCTTCAAATCTCCGGCTACATTCCTTCATCTTTACAAGAGTCTTGTCTTCCCACTATTAATGTATTGCTCAGTAATTTGGAATGGATGCGCTGCATCTCACCTTAATAGACTTGAGAATGTTCAGCGCACCTTCCGACGCTTCTGGTCTCTTCGCTTTCCAGACGCAATGATCTTACTATCACCTGGCTTGAACAACTGAGAAATCAATCTGATCTCAGATTTCTGCATCGTATTGTGCACAACAAATTTAATTGCAACTTCATCTCGAAGATCTATTTCGTGGTGCCCAATCAACGACGGCATCTTCAACAACACACCACATTCCATCCACTGCTACCTCGACTTATGCAGTCTTCTCTCTCTCCATTATTTAGGATCCAGGAACTGTACAACAGACATCAAGATTGCAAAGACATTTCCTGCTTAGACGCTTCTGAAACTATCAACATTACACACCTAATGTAATCTTCTTGTATGCATTGAACAGACGTATACAGCTACATTTCATCTGTATTTTATACATAGTAGTAGTTATGTTTTTTTCCCTTATGTTTTCCTTCCTTTTTTATATTTTACTTTTTTGTAACCGAGTTGGGTACAAATAAAGTGAATTGAATTGAAGTGAATTGAATTGAATATGTAATATTTCTTCAACTGATTGATGGGTCTGGACAAAGTTCTGAGGAGCAGAGACATCTCTCTCGCAACCAAAATAAGAATTGTGAAGGCAATGGTTTTCCCTGTGGTTTTGCATGGATGTGAAAGTTGGACAGTAAAAAAGATAGAAAAGAAAAAGATTTATTCTTTTGAATTTTGTGTGTGGAGGAGGCTTCTCAGGATACCTTGGACTGCAAAAAGAACGAATAATTCTGTTATTGAGGAAATAAACCCTGCATGCTCACTCAAAGCAATGGTTGTGAAGCAAAGAACTCTCTTACTTTGGACATGCATTGAGAAAAAATAATGGCTTGGAAAAAGCAATTATGTTGAGCTAGACTGCAGGAAGCAGAAGTAAAGGAAGACAAAGAACCAGATGGATGAAGGGCATCTTAGAAGCTACAAGCCTGCCGTTGAAGGAGGGTCAGTTCAGAATAAACAAAAATGGAGGGCCTACGTCCATGTTGTCACCCGTAGTCGACCACGACTCGATGGAACATAACAACAAGATCGTGACATTTATATATAAATGTACATAAAGGTAACAGATAAATTTGATAAATTGTAAGTATTCGTTAGGAAGAAAAGTAATGAGACACAGGAGAAGATCGCAGAAGATGAAGAAGAATTCGAAGAAACCATTTTTGAAGTTTTAATATATGAGTAAGATTGAATGAAGAAGTAAAGCCCCAAAATATGACTGCGAAACACAAAGAAGAGTGTATCCATGAAAATTAAAGTAGAAATAAAATATTAGATGAGAGAAAGTGAAGTCTGGAGATAGAATCTAGTTTTCTATGAAGTTTTAATAAAAAAGAACCAACCTGTACATCCCATGACAAGTTGGGGGATAAGGTAACTCCGTGGTAAGTAAACACTGAGGTAGTTGCAATTGAAGATTTACCATAAAAGATTAATGGTGATCGGGGTATACTAAGTTTGTTTTCTTGATGAAAAAACATCACCTTCATCTTCTCAATATTAACAACTGATAAATTAGGAAAGCACCCTCATCTTATTTCCTCAAAAGCCATATTTATAGCAGAGAGCAAAGAAGAAATATTCCAGCAAGAAATTAATAATGCAATATCATGAGCATACAATATTGGTTTAGATGTCGTAAAGATGTAAGAAACAGATTACAAACAGATTAAATAGTAGGGGAGAAAGAATGACTTCTGTGGCTTGGATAAGATTTCTAGTTAATATGGAAGAATTTTTCCCGAGGCGAGAAAGAAAATATTTACGACCGGACAATAAACTGTTAAGCCAGGAGAGGATTCCGTAATAAGAAGAAAGTTTGTAAAATAATAAATTAATTGCAATGGAATAGAACGCTTTAGTAAATCCAATGAAAATAGCTGCTACATATTTCCTTTGTGTATATCTCAGATGAAAGAAATTCAAGATGATCTTAGCAAGTGGTTTCCACACACTAGCAAGAAGTAACGCCATGCTGATAAGAATAAGAAAATTGTGCTAGTATATTAATTGGGAGTGACAAAGAAAAGTTTTTCGAAGATTTTAATGAAGAAAGGCAAATCCGTGAAGGGGCAATTCCTTTCATCAAACATGTACAACGCAAAATAACTTAAGGGCGCGAGGACAAACTCCAGAACTGATAGAATAATTAAAAGTTATTGCCAAAAAAACAGCAATACAGTGTTTCTGACTAATGATAATGTCTGAACGAAATCCTAGAGGATCAGGGACAAGAGAGGAGTTAAGTTGTCCGATAACATCAGCTACCTTTTCTCTTGTAGTAGGAGGTAGAAAGAAACTAGTGGAGGGGGGGGGGTAAAAACAAATTGTGATAGATTAGTAAACGTATGGGGGAACCGTTAGGGGCAGTAGGCTAGAGAACGTGGAGAAAATCTGTTAAAGGGGAGGGGGAATCAGAATCTGAATGTGAAAAGGGGGATTTAGAAAAATTGGGTCCATGTGTTAGTTCAGATAGTAAATACCATTTATCTTTACAAAAATAGAGACGAGAAAATAAAGAATTAAAATAATATTTATTAATAGAGAATTTCACGTAGTTTGAAAATTGTTTACATTTCTTAAGCATATTGGAAGAAGGAGTTCTACAATACCATAAATATTTTATTTAGCACCGGACCTGAAATACCAGCCTGCCTGCATTAAGCGCCAGGGGATCTACCAAATTTTTACAAATAAGCGCTGGACTTTTAATAACCGCCTGGACACTTAGTTCATCTCGTGGATTTGTCCTCTCTTGCTGCATTCTCACGAGAATATTTGCTCTCCCAACCGTCACTGCTAAACTGGAAAATAGATATCAGCCTGATTGTCTTCTAATTACTTGCTTCTTAATTTTGGATTCAGTCAAGCAATTTGGCTGATAAAAAAACGAAAACTTCAGTTATAGAATCAATTTTAAACTTGGAGCATTAAAGTTAGCTGAAAACCATTCTACAGAGGCTACATCCAAACAATTTAGCATTGATCTTAAACGCATTCGGTAATGGAAAGCACAGCAGGATATTTTTTAAAAAAATGAATTTTGCAAAGGCTTTATTTATAATTGAATAAATATATTTATTTATCTATTTATTTATTATTGTTATAACATAAAATACAATACAGTAACGCCTAGCTGGGACCAAGTATGGTCAATAGACCGACAAATTAGGCTCCAGGGGCAACCATCAAAGTTAAACACTACAATGCAAAAAAGAAAAGGAAGAAAATGTAACTAATAACAGTGCATAATGGCAAAGTAAAAAACAAAGCATATAAAAAAACAAATAAACAAAATAATACATTATAATAAAATAAAATATTACAAACTATAAATTAGAAAGTTACTAAAACAAGGAAACAATAAAGTAACAATTGACAAGAATAATTTACATTAACAACTATATATGAAATAAATTGATTAACAAAACTCAATCAACCCATTTCAGAAGACAGAACAGGATCAAATTTGGGGCAGTGATCGTTTTGGACAAGGAAGCCCAAATAGCAATACCATAACTAAAAATACAGTTATTGTGATAATTACGTTTGCATTTGGGTATAATAATATCCTTAAATTGCTGAGAATGATATTCATGAATATCCTGAACCAGAGTAATAGTAATGGCTGGAGTAATGTGAAGTTTGAAATTTATAGCCTTATAGATAAAAATTATTGATCTAAGGAGTTTAAATGATTAATTTAAATTTAAATGAGTTCAGTCTCCTTTTAATGGGGAAAATCGTTAATTAATAAAAACAAAAAAATAAATAATAAATAAAGTCGCCAATCTTGAAGAAACTTGTGAGATGGAAGAAAACTCAAAGGATGTAGTCTATTGAAGATGTTGTTGATAGTAGAAATAAACCCAGTCTATTGAGGATGTAGATGAAGTCTTGTGCAGATAATGTTGATAAGGGAAAACGATAATCTTGAAGGAAGTGTTGGTTTTGAAATACGGATGAAATTTTGAAGAGGGTGATCCAAATATTTGGGATAAAATGTATATAAAAAAACGTTTTCGAGAATTTTTCTCATCATCAGTTGGATTAAATATTTTTGAATGATGAAAACAACTGAAATAAGAATTTAACAATTGATATAAAGGTGATGAAGCTAAGTTGGTTGTAATTGTTGGTTATGATTGTTGGCTATTGTATATTAGGGTGATTGTTGATTAAAAGTAGTGTCCATTTATTGTTTATATCTATTGATGCTTTGGCTAAATTTTTGTTATTTTTAATGATATTTATTGTTTCTTTAATTATTCTTTTTTTATAATTTTCTTCTTTGCCAATGATTTTTGTGTTATTCCAATCTGATGTGTGGTTTTCTTTTACTAAATGGTTGTTTTTGTCTTTGTGGCGAAGTGCTCTTTCATGTTCTTTTAATCTTATTTCTAATTGTCGTTTAGTTTGACCTGTGTAGATATGTTCACAATTTTTACATGGTATTTGATAAATTATATTTCTAGTGTTCCATTTTTCTTTATTATTTTGACATATTTCTTTGAAATTGATATTTGTGCTATTATTTTGATTGATTGTTGCTTTTAGGTTGGTGGTGGTTATTAATGTTTTAGTAATGTTATTTGTTATTTTTGGTATGATTTTTATGTTTGGTATTTGTTCTAATATTTTTTTCTCTTTGTGGAAAATTTTATTATTTTATTGTATTGAATATCTTTTTTTGTTGTTCTTGTAGAATTGGTATAGTTTTTGTTGTATTGTTTGTAAATGCATCTATTAAAATTTGGTCTATTAAAGTTATTGGATATTGGTTTTTTATTAGGTTCAGTTTAAGTTTTTTTAAATTTGTAGGAATATATTTTGGGGATGTAAGATATTTTATTCTTTGTAAATATTGTTTAATAGTGTTAATTTTTTGGTGTATGGGTTGCTGTGATAAGTAATGTGGTATGTTGTTACCTTTTGTTGGTTTTTCATATATCTCAAAATCTAGATTATTTTCATTTTTTATAATGTTTATATCTAAAAATGTGATACGGTTGTTGGTCATGTTGTTGTGTGTAAATTTTAACAGATATCGTTCTTCTAATAGGTGTATTAATATTTCTATTGGTACCTCAGATTTCGGAAAAATAATAAACATCGATAAAAAATCGATATTCATGGTTATGGCAAGGCATATTAATGAGAAATATCTCATGACCAACAATGCAAGGCAAAGTTTGTACAACAATAGGTATCAACAATGGTATCAACACGCAATTCACAAACGCTCTGCATTTTGTTTGTTATGACTAGGATGTCATCTACATATCTCATCCATATTTTTATGTGTTGTTTGTGTTGTGATTTGTTTAGTAAATTGTGCTCCATGTTATTTAAATAGATGTTGGAAAGAATTGGTGATAATGGGCTACCCATGGGTAAGCCTTAAATTTGTGAATAAATTTTTCCATTAAATTTTAATTGATTGTTGGTGAAACATAGATTTATGGATTGTATGATTTTTAGTACTTTTGTGTAAGGTAATTTTGTTTTTAATTGATTTTTTATGATGGTCGAGAGTTGGTGTGATTGGGATGTTATCATACATGGCTGTTATATCTATAGTATAAATTTTGTCTTTGTTTTCTAATTTTAGTTTTTCTAATGTTTGTTTGGCTAGTGTTGAGTATTTTATTGTGTAATTAAAATCAAAGAATTTTTTAAAATAATTATCTAGAAATTTTGCTAGTTTGTAAGTTGGTGATTTTTTGGTGGGTGTTATGATTCTTATGGGATTTCCTTCTTTGTGTATTTTTATTACTCCATAAATTGAATTTGGTGATGTTTCTACTGGAATTATTTGTTTTTGTTGTTCTTCATTAATTATATTTTCATTTTTTAATTCATTTATTTTTTTAATAACATTTTTTTGGAATTGTATTGTTTGATCATTTTTTTCTAATTTGAAAATTTTATTTTCTTTCATGAAATTTTCTATACTAATTATGTAATCTATTTTCCTTTGTATGACTATTATTTTACCCTTGTCTGCTTTTGCTATAATTAGATCTTTATCTTCTAAATAAGTTTTAAAATTTTTTATTTCATTATGCCAATATAGATTTTCTTTATTATTCATTATTATAGTGGTTATGTTCTGATTGATTATTTGTTCTTTATTATTTACTTCTTCTTTTTGTAATATATATTCTATGTTGGTTATCATATCTGTTAGGTTTATTGGGGCATTATATGCAAATTTCGGTCCTAGTTCTAAAATGTTCATCCATTTTTCTGGGATATCTTCATTAGTTAAATTGATGATGTTTGGTAAGTTATCAGGAACTGCTTCTTCATTTTGTTGTATGATTTCACTATATTGATCACTAATGTTATTTGCTATTATTGATGACTGATTTCTTAAGTTATTAGTGAGTGGTTGATCATTTTGAGTCGTTGATTGTTGTATTCTATGATTATTTTCGAAATTATTGGTAATAAGCCAATTCCATTTTTTGGATAATCTATTTTTATTGTAATGGGTTGTGTTGTCAATTAGTTTGTTTGTGTGGTATCTAAGTGAATTGTAATCTTCTCTTGTCATAGTTTGTCTGAAATTTGTGATCAGATTCCATTTTTGTTTGTTTAAATTCGATATGTTAGTATAGTTTTCTTTGATTATTCGATAAAGAGTTTTCATATCTAATATTTTTTTCATGTCATAGGCTATTCTGTTGATGGTCATATTTTTTATTCTTATAGGTTTTGGTATAATATGATGTTCTAGACATTTTTTAAGAAATGTTTTTTTCTTTGGTTTCGCTTATTATTGTTTCAATTTTGTGGTAATTTCTTAGTTGTATAAAGCAATTATATTTCATTGCTAGTATTTTGAACATTTTTGAAGGTTTTTGTAGATATGAGTTATTAATCTAAGGAGTTTAAATGATTAATTTAAATTTAAATGAGTTCAGTCTCCTTTTAATGGGGCTAGGGCGTAGGCTTTCTGGTTCTTGAGTCCGCCTGGTCGCGGGTTCGAAGCCCGCCGTGGGCATGGATGTTTGTGTTTGTTCTGGGCTGCGTATACATATAACTTGTGTAAAAGGCGCAAAATGACCTGAGTAGTCGACGCCATAATTTCTAAAAATCAACCAATCTTTTAATGGGGGAAATCGTGAATTAATAAAAACAAAAAAATAAATAATAAATAAAGTCACCAATCTTGAAGAAACTTGTGAGATGGAAGAAAACTCAAAGGATGTAGTCTTTTGAAGATGTTGTTGATAGTAGAAATAAACCCAGTCTATTGAGGATGTAGATGAAGTCTTGTGCAGATAATGTTGATAAGGGAAAACGATAATCTTGAAGGAAGTGTTGGTTTTGAAATACAGATGAAATTTTGAAGTGGGTGATCCAAATATTTGGGATAAAATTTATATAAAAAAACGTTTTCGAGAACGTTTGGGATAAAAGTACATGTCTGAAGTTTAATAATTTGTTGTATAATTAACAAACCACGAGACTGAAAATAGCTAGTAACAGAAGCATAAGCCGGAAACCGTAATAACACCCATAGGAACCACTTTTAAATTTCAAAATGCAGTTGAGATTAGTCGCTGTTGTGGTACTGTAACAGAGATTGGACTGAATCAGGGAATTATATAATCGAAGCAGTAGATTTCCAGGCAGATAATGCAACCTCGATATCATTCTCATATATTGGTTCAATTTAGTCATTAACACATTTATATGAAGATCCCAAGTAAGGTCATAGGACAGAATCAGGCCTAAGTACCTAAATGAATTTACAAGGCCTATCGGCTGATTATTAAGATATACATCTGAATGGACTGGAACCGATTTTTTTTTCTGATAGAAAAACAACAATTTGATTTTATCAATATTGATTCTCAATTTGTTACACAAACTATAGTCATATAACTTATCAGAAACCACATTAAGTGTGGTTACCAGCCCTATGGAGTCCTCATCCGCAGCCAAATGAGCTTCGTCATTGGCATACATAATAATCTTGAAATGCTGTAAATTACAGGGGAGATCGTTGATAAATAAATTAAACAGTTGAGGAGACAAGATTGATCCTTGCAGAACTTCACCGTTCCTAATAATTGACGATTTAACATCCCCAAAATTAATTGAATATTTCTTCTCGATTAGAAAGCTGGATAACCATCTCAAGGGAGGACCATTGATATGATATATAGATTCTAATTTCGCTAAAAGTAATAAGATAGATACAGAATCAAACCCTTTAGCGAAGTCGATATAACATTGCCACTACGAATTTATCATTATCTATTTGTGAGGTAATATATTCATAATAATACGTAGTGGCAGTATCTTTCCTAGCAGTAAAACCATGCTGAGTGGGGTCCAAAAAAAATGTTATTATAAATACAGGGTGTAACTAAAAATGTGTTACAAACTTTGGGGAATGATAGAACTGGTCAAAATAAGCATTTTTTGTTCTATGAACATTGGTCCACAACTGCATTGTTTAAGAGTTATAGTAACTGTTCAAAATGACGCCCTTCAGCGTCAATGCAGGCTTGCATTCGTCGCTGTACGTTGCAAGACACCCGTTGCAGCATCTGCTGGGAGTCCCTGATGTTGTCTGCTGCTACAGCCAATCGTGCGATGAGTTCCTCCACTGAATTAACATCGTACATCAGGGACTTTAGGTGGCCCCACACAAAGAAATCCAATGGTGTTAGGTCTGGTGATCGTGGCGGCCAGGTAACTGGACCACCCCGTCCAATCCAACGATCGCCAAACGTATCAATGAGAAAGGCCCGGACATGCTGTGAGAAATGTGGAGGTGCACCATCATGTTGGAACCACATTACTTGACGGATGTTAAGAGGTATGTCATCCAACAGCTCAGGCAGCACCTCCTGAAGAAAGACGAAGTAGGTTTGTGCATTCATACGAGCTGGGAGAATGTACGGCCCAATGAGGCGATTGCCAACAAGCCCACACGTTGACAGAAAATCGTTGACAGAAAATCGTTGCTGGAAGCGCCTTGTCGAAATGGCATGTGGGTTGATACGGTCCCAAACATGGATATTCTGGTGGTTGAAAATGCCTTCCTTGGTGAAGGTTGCTTCATCAGTGAACAGCACCTGCTGTGGGAATGCTGGTTCCTCTCTACAACGTGCAAGAAACCATCTGCAGAATGCCATACGTGGTGCAAAGTCAGCAGCTCCAAATGCTTGCACTCGTTGCATACGAAACGGATGAAACAGTTGGTCATGCAGAACTCGCCAAACAGACATGTGATCTGTGTTCATGATGTGTGCTACATGTTGGTCTTTCGTGAACTCTACGAAGCACAGCTTCTTC
>JAHWFO010069449.1:355379-453149 GCA_023313115.1 Rhysida immarginata | reverse complement strand
GTCAGGGTCAGAGCACTTCAGCGGAGATGATCGGAGGTCTTCCGTCTTCTCCGGGCTGGTAGGGTAGATGTACCAGTAATTGACAGTTTAAGACATTGCTGTGAAACGAAATTGTGTATGTAAATCAAATTTCATTTTGAAATTTTTCTAGTTATACCATTAAATTGCAAATATAGTGCAGGATGTGCCAATTTCTAAACAATTATTATATCTTTAAAAGGTATTAAGTAATTAAATATTTTCCTAACTAATGCAGAAATCACCAGTAGTTGACAGTTAATGTACCAGAAATTGACAGGCAGTTTCACCAGTAATTGACAATAATTTAATTACCTATTTTTGTTAGCTATTTTACAAAAAAATTTGATAACATTTAAAAGTAGCTGAAGAAATCAAGCATTTTTAAGAATGTCTAAAGTATTTAACATTGACTAAAATTATGCTTTTTAAAACTTAAATTGTTCTTATAGACCACTTATATTTTTTCCTTTTTAAATAATAAATAAAAATCAGTTCACTCCACTGTAGAGTGCAAGAACCATAGAAAATGAACGTGTTTTCCAGCAGTTCAATATCATTATATCTTGGCCAACAAATTGGTAGAAAAAATTGAATTTTGACGATTGTTCTCCTACTTGCAAATGCTACTTCTTATCATAGTAAACAGAAAAGTAGTTTTCTTCTTGGAAGATGACTTGTCCTGGGCTATCTGTTGATCGTCTCTGTGACAAGATTCAGGAACAACAAAAAGAATCGGCGAATAGGGCCTAGAAGATTTATGTCAAATTGGCTGATCTAGAAATTGACAATCAAATTCCTATAATTGACGCATCTAGATCAATTACTGGAAATTAGGAAGTTACACATAAAAACATCATGTTTTCTTTATTATTACCCTACATTCTATGTCGCATTAGTATATTTTTGTTCGTTTTTTTTTCAAACACAGAAATTATCAATAATTGAAAGGTTATGTCAATTACCAGTGAAACTACATATCTGGGTTCTAGTAGTTGATGATGGGTTAAAACAGTTAACAAATTGGTCATCAGAAATTCTGTTAATACTAGAAGTAATGTCCACTGATCACACAAAAAGGTTCAGGTAAAATTAGTAACAAATATTGCATAACATTCATGAAATAAATTCAAGTAATCAACCCCTGACGTAGTGGTTCATTGTAAGGTTTTTTCGACTCGGTAAGGCATTGAACAATCAACATGTGTTTGCGGCCATAATAGGGTGCAAAGTTCTTACTGTTTTGCTTTTCTGGGAAGCCTAATACATTGTTTAATACGAGGTGGCAACACCAGTCTTTTTTCTTGCCTTATTACTTTATTAAAAGCTTTTAAATCGTGAATTGTCATTTACTGGTGCACTGTCAACTACTGGTACATCTACCCTATAAATCACTACCTTGTCAAAAGTTCCTCACCAACTCGGTTATGTCAACAATGCCTTAACTTTTCACGCAAAGCGAGCCACGCATCACGTTCAATCACGTACGGCTTTCAACAAAGCAACTCCAATCAGTCACGAGAGAAACAAGTTATCAAAAAATAAATACAACAAAAAAAACTAATTAGATAAAGAAGAAAAAAAAATAAACTAAAAAGGTGACACAAAATAAAATTCCGTGGAAAGAAAAAAATTAATAAAGAACAGGAGCAAAGTAACTAAATTTGGTTTCTCTCCTTCTAGTCTTCATCAGAAATAAGGTAAAAATTCTAAACAAACGGTAACTTATTACCTAAGGCCACTTTTCAAAATTAAGGAACCAATCCCGACAAACTCGGTTTGATAAAATTTTTTTTTTTTTACCAACTAAAATCGAACCCCGAGAACCATTAAAGCAGGGACTAGATTCGGCTTAAAAAAACTTGGGGCGTTACAATGTACAGATGTGCAACTGTGGGCAAACTGACCTCCCAGATGAATCAGGGTTTACCAAGCGTGTACCCTCATCAACAGTGCAGCTAAAGTTGCTGTGTATGGGCCTCCACAGCAGACGGCTGGTTCATGCACCAATGCTGATGGCTGTTCACCAGTACCACAACTGGATAGCAATAGTGTGGCGAAAGGTGGCCTTTTCGATGAATCACGGTTTATGCTCCATTGGACAGATGGGCAATGGCTTGTGCAGCGTTCAGAGTTAGAAAACAAACACCCTGGGACACGTGCCCAAAGGTTCTAGGCTGGAGGACGCAGCATTATGGTCTGGGGAATGTTTTTATAGCATTCTATGGGTGCACACATCATTGCAGATGGCACTATGAATCAATGGAAGTACGGATCTGTTATTTCGGACCAAGTCCATCCCTACATGCAGATTGCGTTTCCTCAGCATGTTGATATCGTCCATCAGGACAATTCAGTGTCCATGCATGATTCGAAGAGTATGAGGATGCATTTATGGTACTCTCTTGACCCCACACTCTTCGGATTTAAACCCTGTAGAGGATCTGTGGGGCCGCCTCAATCAGGTTGTTCATGCCATGGAGTCAACATGGCTTCCTCAGGTTGTTCCTCCACCTTGAGGAACTGTGGGGCCGCCTCAATCAGGTTGTTTGTGCCATGGAGTCAAATCAGGTTGTTCCTCCACCTTGCAACCTATGGCAGCTCGCTACAGAACTGGAGTCAACATGGCTTCACATTCTTGTCTATATCTTCCAGAACCATATTGAGTCTCTTTCTGCCCATCTCACAGCTGTCCGTGCTGTGAAATGTAGATATTCTGGGTACGCACAGATGGTCCCACAGATTGGACTGTGTATTTTTTTGATGTTGATACAGGTTAATATTTCTGGGTGCTAAGGGCAGTGCCATTTCTTTATTTGCAGGTTCAGTACAAATTGACATTACATTGATGCATTCTTTGAATTTGCATCATAAAGCAGCACAACTAACTAAAATCCCTGATCAGAGCTCTACTGGCGTTTTTTAAAATGTATTAAAGTCTTATCAGTCTCTTTGAGATCTATTCAATCTGCTCCAGTTTTCAGATATTTTTTGTGGGAGCGCAAAATCTGGTGAAAACCACAGTTCCTAAAATGAGTAGAGTAAACAATGCTCGCCTCTGTCACTTTAAACTTTGGCTCACCATCTTTCATAATTTTAGCCATCCACTGTCTTCTAAGTTCGTCTGGCTTGGGAAAAGGTGCCAAGTGATTCTTGGAGTGATATTTTTCCATAATTAAGACACCCTGGAACACTATAGGACATGTTACAATGCATGGCAACTGCAACAGTGATTAGCGAGAAAGGAGCTGATGACCAGAAATCTCTTTCAGATGGTGATGGTAATCACTGAAACTTGTCTATTGACAGAGAAGTAGGAGAAATAAAGTCTCCAATCTGCACACTTGCCATGTTTGGTTGCAATTGTGACACAAATAATGTTTTCTCCATAGTGTTAAATCTACTAGAAATAATAGGGCCAGTGCAGTTCTCATTTGTACTGATGTGTATCGGTTTAGTGCCATATTTCTCTGGTTTGTTAAGATTAGAAAATGTAACCCTTTTGGACAGGTCTTGGATGGGGCAGTCGCAACACCCTGTAAACTGCAGGTGTGTTTGGATTTTGACATCACTTCCTGAAGGCTGATCTTGGATTGAATTATCTTAACTCTAAATGTGATAATTTATAATTTATCAAATCCTTTTATTTTATTATATGATTAATAAATATATACTTGGTATTCCTAAAGGACAAATACCATCTAAAAACTAATTTTTGTCTAAATAATCTAGAGTGAAAATAAATTAATATAGCAATAATAAAAATTGCCAAAAATCTCTCTAAATATATAAATATTGCCTTTATATAAGTATTTCATAAAATCCGTTGCGCACCATTTTGAATGTGGAGCGATCACCCCTAATGACGTCATTGGCCTGAACGCCACCATGATGCAATGCGTGCTGTACCCTCTTTTAGTATTACAGGTGGTATAGAGCAACTGGAGACAGTGGCTTCCTCGTCAGCCAAGCTATAGTGAATGCCAGCTCCATCTTCCAGCATCAGCTGGGCATACCAACCACCACCAGCTAGTAGTCCCGACTCGTTTCCCAACATATGATATAGGATATGGCTAAGGACGGTTCGGATAGTGGTTCTGAATTGTTATCAAGTGACAAACATTTTGATAGAAGTAGTATAAAACTAGCATTGGGGAAAAGGCAGGGAGGCATGTGCACACTTTTTCGAGGTGTTCAAAGGGTTAAAATATGTCAAAAGGTTTGATAGATGGGTTTTTAATTGGTTTTAATTGATTGTTAATTGGTTTTAATTGATTTTAATGATAATTAAGAAATTTGTTAATTGAATTTAATGATAATTACGAAATTTTTTAATTGATTTTAATGATAATTAATTGATTTTTAATTAATAGCCAGGTGTTATCTTCCAGGTAACCAAAGGGACCGAACGGTTACAGGTATTTAGGTGACGTATGAGTTTACAGGTATTCAGGTGCCCAGGCGACCAAAGGGTTGACAGGTGTTTGATTGATCATTGGATGAATGATGATGGATGGGTTTTTACATTAGGCTTATGACCAAAGGGACCAAAGGGACTGAAGGGTTAGAGGTGTCCAGTTGACCAATAGGCCCAAAGTGTAGACAGTTGTTTGATTGATCATTGGGCTAAGGATGAAGGATGGATTTCTGCATTAGGCCTAACATCCAGGTAATCAAAGAGTCTACCACAAAGATGGTAGATGGAAAATGATCTGGTCCATCACATTTGTTTTTCCTAATTGCTAAGTTTCTATTGTATTTAGAATCACTAAATTGGAATTTTTTCTTCTTAATTAACATTAACATTCAAGGAGCTCAGTTTATAATTTTAATGTTTTTTCACACCTTCTATTTACCTTCATTATGAAACAAGCAAGGTTTAATGTTGGGTAAGGGGAGGGTTCCGATGTGTGATTTTTTCTTTTAAATACTTTTGATCACCCTCATTGTTTTTATTTGTTTACCAAACATGGAACAAGGCTATTTTCAACCTGAAAACCCAGCAGGGTTTGGTGATGTTCGTAGTTTAGCTAAAGAAACAAACCATTTTGAAAAATATACACGTGATTGGTTAAGTGGTGCCTCACTTTACACCCTACATAAACCTACTAGGCATCACTACCCTTGTAATCATATGCGTATTTTTTCACCATTCGATCAATTTCAGGTGGATGTAGTCGACCTAAACATGTCTTCTCACATGCATTGAGGTATTCTCCCATTTTGCGTGGGTTGTGCCTTTAAAATCCAAGATGGATCCCGAGCTTCAGAAAGCTTTTCAAATAATCTTTACACAAGGGTAAGTTCCTCTAAAAATTAACAGCAGTTTCATTCATCAGTCACGCGGTTGAATTGTGAACATGTAGGAAGAGTCCGATTTCGACATTACACTTTGTCCAACACGCATTCGGGTGTTGGAAAACATTTCAATACAATGGCTTACTTTACACCCGGCTGCCATGCACATTACAAGTCAAAGATTAGTTCTAAGTTACTTTAACTGAAGTTCATTTTCCAGCTATTATCAGGAATGTTACAGCTGTTAACAACAGTTTTACTATAGGTATTCAGAATTTTATGATCGAGAAACAGATCGGGATTGCTAAATACGCAAATTAGGCTGATGAATTGGCTACTATTAAAGAGTTTGCACACTGAGTGGATACAGAATTACAAGCCTAATTGAAGGATATTGTATTTTTTCAGGACCGAGATATCACCAACTATGTCATCTTGAGTTTACCTCCTAATACGCAAATTCGTTTCACCACAAGCACGTTCTACCAATTCTTTAATTTAAAACCAGATGAATTCCTGGAAGGGTGTGTTTTGCTCGTTCCTGATTTTTCTAAGTCTTTCGAATGGATTTCAGAAATTTCTGCTGTGTTAAAGTTCCCAGAGATCTCACCTTTTTTCCTGACGCATTGATATAAAGGCCATCTAAATTTAAAACACAGAGGCCCTAAATGATTTTTTACAAATTCAATTAGGGCTCTATGGAATTGAGGTCAACTTGGTTAATGGTTTTTTAGTTTTTTTTTTGCTTACACACGCTTGTTATATTCAATTACGTGTTGTGTTGAATATTGGGTGAATCCTTATACAGTTCCTGAATAAGAAATTTGAGATGCCTGCGGGAATTCCGTTAAGTGCTGTTCATGATGGTTTCATGAATATTGCTTTATTCGATCTGGTACATTTGACGTGAATTATTGAAATAAGAACACCCGAGGGCTATTACATTAAACATAGTGACATTGTAAATCCATTAGATAAATCGATACTGCAAGATGAAAGGCCCTTTTACAACATTAGTCTCATTTTTAACTAATGAGAGAAATGTTACATCATATTTAGTTAGTTTGAGTCACACTTTAGGTTTAAATTTTGACCAGTTCGATTTAGAACTCACGCAGGGTGAGGGTTTGATTCCTATTGATCTTGCAAGAGGTATCTATAGTTATTATCTATATAGCGATATAATTCAGATCAAGTCGTTGATAATACTTTTGCACCGCACCTATGGATTATACCTGTCTCACATGCTAGATGCGAAATGGTTTATGAAATTTCCCTACACCTGATTACTATCCATTAAGCAAAAAAGTATTTGACAAAATTGAAATCGCAGTGCACTCAGATTACAGTGATCTGTTAGTGTTTTTATCTGAAAAAATGGTTGTAAAATTTCATTTCTATCAGAAATGGTTGTAGAGCTTGAACGATTCAGTCATTCTCTCTTTCAAAATACATGTTCCATATCATCCGAGCAAAGAGGCTATTTCATGTTATTGTTTGAGTCAGAGAGGTCGAGGGCTCCCTGTATTCAAAAGGACAGTGTTTCAGCGTGGTAGTGGGTTAGGTTGTGTTTTTACAAATCTAAAGACGGCTGAGAAAATTGTTGGTAAGCATGCTCTTAAAGGTGGTGTTTCAGCCTTAAATGATGTGATGCAGGCTTAAATTCTTAACCATTCGTTAGCATCTCGTATTAGAGCAGCAAGTGGCAGCGCTTTACAGGAATTGTGTCCAGGATTCAGAAAGGTAGAGGTAGAGGTCGGGCTAAAAGAGGTATTCCTCAATTGCTGCTCATTCATCAGCCAAAAAACCGAGATTTCACAGTCTGGATGCCTTCCTGCTAAAAAAAATAGTAGAAGACTGAGAGGCAATCCACTCAATGTTAAAAACTTCTCCGAGGAGAAAGATGAATAAGAAGAAGAATAGGAAGAAGTCAAAGAGAACTTTACACATTCGACCTTTTTTTCTGTATTCGCCTAACACATTACCAGGGCATGTATGATAAACAAGCACAGCTCAGAATTCGTAAATAGTGACTTAGATCTTTTCTCAATTCCTCATATGGGTGGCCAACAAGAAAAGAGGCACGTGGTGGGTTACCAACCGACCGCCATCATAAACCAAGACGATCCAATTAATTCTTCGTTCCCGATTTAACTAACTTTTACATCAATCTACATAAAACTACAATCAATTTAGAAGTTGTCATCATTTTAGGAGATGCACCTATTCTGCCTGGTGATAAAACAGTCTCATGAATGTTATCCTTTACTTGATGTTCTCACAAGTCGATTGCTATTTAGGAAATACACTCATTATTCATAGCAATAACTTATATTCATATAAAGCTTATTTAGAAATTTGAGCGTAGTAATTCACAGGAAATGCTTTATGTTCACGTTTTTAAATGCACAAGGTTTTAGTGATTTTCCCACGATGAGTAGGGGCAATTGATGTGAGCCAGAAGCATTCGAACACACCATACTCTTCTGAATTATGACCGGGCCACTAATGGTCTCAGTTAATTTTATAAAGACACTTCTGGGAAAATGGATAATATAGATGATAAAAATATGGGCTTTAAATCACGCAAAATTCTTGCTCAAAATGAAGTCTACTACTTAAAAGATCCTATACATCTGGAAATATTTCGTCAGAGTCGTTGCTGCTAAACTCTCTGGATTTTCATCTAAGATTATACAGAAGTAAAGCTGCTTTTGCTCTAATGTCAAACACAGCCAATTCTGATTATCGAATTTCAATTCTAAAAGCTACACTTACTGTGGAATGCATTAAACTATGTTATGAGCTCATGAAAAGACACTGCAAACAACCAATGCATATTATCTAATTAGCAGATTGGAAATGCACTCATCAAGTATCGCAGCAGCTACGAGAAATCATGTCATACAAAATTTGATTACAGGCCAACTTCCTACCGGAATAATTTTCGCATTCATTAAGCGTGAAAAACAAAATGGCGCTTACAAGTTGAATCTATTTAAGTTCCAATATTTCAACCTGTCATATTTTTCACTATCACTAGATACTCAGGCAATTCCGTCGCATCCTCTTACTCCTAATTTCACAGATGGGTCGTACATAAGTTACTGATAAAAAGTATAGTGCCAGGATGAAAATGCTAGTAAACGTAGCAAATCCATGCTGATTTTGTTCCTTTTTTTGTAGATGTGAATTAGATGATAGAAAACATTGTTCCAGGAGCAGATATCAATGAATAAGGTTGGTTGGTTTATTAGAATATTTGGCGTCGACTACTAAGGTCATTTTGCGCCGATTACACAAGTTATATCTGTACGCAGCCCAGGACAAACTCAAACATCCATGCCCACGGCGGGATTCGAACCCACGACCAGGTAGACTACAAGAACTAGAAAGCCTATGCCCTAGGCCTCTCGGCCACCTGGCTGGCTAAAGAATAAGGAATCGAGTGTAAATTAACAGCCATTATCCCAACCTAGCCACTTGCAATTTGGAAAAACGTTTAGAGTCTCACATTTAATACCAAATAAAGGAACCCTTTTTCTAAATGACCTTTTTTAATCTGCTTGTTATTGATTCACTGCGTTTGTCATTGATTACAAAGATGATAGATGGCAAATGATCTGGTCCGTCGCATTTGTTTTACATAATTACTAATTTTCTATTGTTTTTAGAATCACCAGAATTTTTTTCTTTTTTTCTTTACCGCTCTTCCTAAATAATATTATTAATTCAATTAGCTCAGTTTGTGTTTTTATTGTTTTTTCACACCCTCTATTTACCTTCATTATGAAACAAGCAAGGTTTAATGTTGGGTTAAGGGGGATGTTATGATGTTATTTTTGATCACCCCCATTGTTTTTATTTGTTTACCAGACATGGAACAAGTCTATTTTCAACCTGAAAACCCATTAGGGTTTGGTATAAATAAAAATACAAAAGATATACATGATTGGTTAAGTGGTGTCCCACCTTATACGCTACATAAACCTATTAGGCATCACGGCAAAGTTGACTTTTAAGAACTGCGAGCACTGCGTGCACTGCAGTGGAGTATCCCTCAGAGACACCCAAATGAACAACTCATTCATAGCAACTTTTTTGGATCTGCCCTAAAGTGAAGCATCACTCAAAGACGCCACTGTTAACCCATCATTTCGCAGCATTTTACTCTGAAATTACTAATAACGTTTATTTAGAATTCATAAATATTTAACAATAATCAGTTTAATGTTATTGAAAAGCTTAGTATAAGAATTTACAATATCATTACGAATTAATAAGTGATTTAAACATTTGATATATTATAAAATATTACTAAATTGCAAAAACATTTGAGTGGATCTTGTATCTTAAAGAAATCAATGATTTTATTTGCGTAAAGTGACGGTCCTTTGAAATCACACAACAGAATTCCATGTTTGTATGCTTGGAAGATTACTAAAAATTAAAACTTTAATTACTCATTTGGAAATAAATGTGTTAAATTAAAGAAATAAGAAATGAGTAAAGAGCGTTTTAATTGTTGGTTATTTTATAAATGTGTAAACATGGAGTTTCTTTGTTTGATTATGATTTTATTCTCCTAAACGACCGTCACTTTATGGAAATAAATACTAATAACAAACAAACCATCTGATATAAATAATAAATAAATAAATAAATAAATAAATAAATAAATAAATATTGTGTATCAGGTGGTCCTGAGACGCATCTCATCCCAACAGACCGAGGTCCAAAGCGGGAAAGAATTAATAAAAAAGAAGACAATTGAAAATATTTAACTAAAGAGATGAATAGGCTTATCATTAAAAATATCTGTCATAGAAAAATTCTTATTTAAAATATCTATTAGTTTAAAAGCAGGATCCAAATTAAATTAGTACGCCATTGTCCAGTAAATACCAAAGACTGCTGGTTTCTTTTGGAGTTTGGGATGCGAAAACCCTATCAATTCAAGGGTTTGCGGAACCCAAATTTGTCCATGAATAATTTTATTTAGAGTGTTAAATCATGATATGTTTATAATTTGATGAAGGTTAAAAGAATGAGTGTGAGAAGTTCTAACGATATTGTTAAAATTACGATTTATAAAAAAATAAAATTCCGTAGTTTGGTCTCCAAATACTCAAATAATTGGGTATTATAGGTGAACCAAATCCAGGAAGCATAAAGAATTTTTGGTATTATTATAGTCTTATAGAGAAATAAGAAAGTATTCTTATTTGTAAAAAAATTGGCGAGTCGTTTCATTATCCCTATTCTCCTACTAATTTCCATTAATACATTTTCAAGACGATTAGTAAAATTTAATTTTTTGTTAAAAGTGACTCCTAAATCTTTTACCATATCTTGACACTGAATTTGGTTATCGTTTATTCTGTAATTATATTCAAACTTTACCTGAATAGATTAAAAAACGATATTTTACGGGATTTAACAACAATCCGTTTTTCGCCGACCGAGAAGAATTACTGCCTATAATTTCCGACAATCTTCCCAATTTTGGATGACTGAATAAAGTTTCAGATCATCCACATAAAGAAGGTAGTTAATTCTTTTGGGATGCCCAAGTGTCAAATGGCACTTTTACTCGTTTTTATAATATAGTCAGAAATAAAAATTTTTATCTTTTTAATCATTCAGTCTAAGAAAACGAAAATTACTGTATTCTATAATAATACAGTATAATTAGCTTAGAGAATAAATTATTGTATTTAATATAATTAATTTAAAATGAACAGGCGTGGATGTTACAAACTAAACATCGATCTCATATACCCATTATATACTTCTTCATTTTAAAAGATATTTAGTCTCTACTTAATAAAAACCTGCTTTTTATGAAATTTCGTAGCTTCCTTAATTGTTCCATACAAGTTTTTCTGCATAAATATATATAAAAATTTATTTATCTTACCTTTACTTCATCCTTGTAATTTTAGTGCCCTCTTTGTTTTCGATTTCGTGAAGTTGAACTTTCGCGCCGAATTGCGAGATTGTTATTGCAGTTGGGTATAGGAAACCTTTTTTATTTTAATCCTCAGAGTCTATTCTCTATTTTAAGTATAATGATAATTCATAAAATGAATTTAGAAAATAGAAATAAAGTAAATTGCAGGCAATTTCACAACAATAAGGTGTGACTGCCGCCATGATGACGTCATTTCAGAATGCATTCTGAAACCCCCCTCCCTCCTCCTCCTCTACAGGGCCGCTCCAATGCTTAGAAGGTTGGAATGTAATTTTGTTTTTATCCGTTTATTGTTTACTTTATAAAAAATTCTTCACGTCACATTAAGACTGATATTTTGGATGTGGACTAGTAAATACTAGTAAATGGACTAGTATATATGCATTCGGAATGTTTAAATTATAGTTAGAAATTTCTGGTTAACATTTCATTATTTTGCATGAATAATAAAAAATCAATTGAACCAAAAAATTGTTTTTTCTTTTTATGCACCAAATTGTAATAAATGCTTTTAATTTTAAATTAAAATATATTGTAAAATTATATTTACAATATCCAAAATGATTTTAAATTTATTTATAATTCGCACATAAATTCATTTTCAATTAGCTTTATTTGAAAATGTAAGCAGTATTCATTTGTTTCTATATGAATTTTCATGTTTATAAACACATTTCATTGAATTTTATAAAAAAAAATAATACAAATTTTATAATAATAAATGAATATTTAATTTTATTTTAGCATACATGCAATTTACAAGCACTATTTTTTTGTATAAAATGCACATAAAATCATATTCTCAAGAGCTCTCTGGTGGATAGAGGCGGGGCCTGGATTTTGATTGGTTGTAGTTAGATCTAAGCGATTATGTCAATTAGCATTAAATTACGTCATGGTGCCAATTTCAAACCCCCGAAATCTCCACATAGTTATGAAATAAAAATTCATAAAATTAATAATAAATAAAATTTCTTAATTATTTTTTAATTCTCATACAGACAATGAAATACTTCATATTTTTGGCCTAACTTACTACTTGGAAATAATTTTCGTTTTTTTTCTAAAAATTCATTTAAATAAGATTAATTTTTCTTTACTCATATTTGTATTTTGAGAGTTACTTTTAAAAATAAATTATGCACATAACATAAAATATACTGTTTCATATAGTGGCCTAAACATTAATTAAAACTATGCAAAAAAAAATTCGTCATAAAGAGATATACTTTGGCTAGAAAAATTTTTTGAATAAATTAGCGCAATTTTCCCGGTTTTGATCAAAATTTTCCCGTCCTAAAAGGGTAAACTTGCCTAATTCTCTTATGGTAAAATATGTCCGCCATAAATAAATTGAAAAGGTCAGGGCCGAGAGGAGAACCCTGAGGAACTCCACTACGTATTGTACCTTTAACGTAGTACACGTTCTTATTCATAATTGTAAAAGTTCTGTCGAGCAATAGGGAAGCGAACCAATTAATTAGATTATTCGCCAAACTAACTAATTTAATTTTCTGCAATAATAGACAAAGATTGACACTATCAAAAGCCTTACTGAAGTCTAGGTAAATAACGTCTACTTGGTTACGTTTTTCTATTTGATTTACTAAATAATGCATCAGACAAGCCAAATTGGTAATCATCAATCTGTATGTTCTAAAGCCATGTTATTTCTTCCGGTAAGTATGGGTCTATAAATGCTGCTAAATACCTAGCAACATAAGATTCTGACATTTTTGCAGGGTAAGCTAAGATAGTTATAGGTCTAAGATCTCTAGGTGAATGTGGCTTTTTGATCTTCGAAATAGGAATTATATTGACCGATTTTCATTCGGCGGGATAAACTCCTTGTAGATTGAATAATTTTTGTATCAGATGTAAAATTGCTGGTAAGCATCCCTTAAAAATGTAATCTGGAATTCCATTATTATGGAATTATTCCCTAATAATAATAATAATAATAATAAAATAATAATAATATAAAGTAGCAACAACAGGAAATAAGCCACCAAGTAAACTGTTTCACACAAAGCCCCTATGTTGTTCCCCCTCCCCCCCCCCCAAACAGGCCAAAGGCTCAAATTGGGCTTTTTTTAAGATACAAGACAATAAAAATACAGAAAAACAATTTTACATACATACATGAAAACAAACAAACTTAAAGAAACAATATAGAAAAAAAAATAAAAACATATCAGTTGAAAATATCAAAAGAATCCTGCAATCTACTGTAGGTGGACTAAATTCGAAAAAGTGGGGATCTTCGAGCATGTACTTTCTGCATAAGCGTTGGATGGAGACGCATCAGTGTTTCTTGAGAAGAGAGCTGAGGTACTCGTAGGCGAATTTTTGAAATATTATCAACATCAACTGCTTCGAAAATGATTTTTCTTAAGATGGTCAAGTCATATTGATCACGTTTCATGGTGAGAGATGGTCATACTATTTGAAAGGAAGGATATCTATATTTCAGAAATCTCAAAAAGATTGCTTGAACTTTATCGAGAGAATATGCCTGTAGTTGGGTGCATCCATTCCAGATCGTACTACAGTACCTTAATATTGGCAAAATTAGAGAGGTATATAGATGAAGAAAAGTATTCTTCTGAGTGAACCTAGCACTATTTCGCAGAATAGGCCAGAGGGCCTTTAGTGCCTTTTGTTTAACATGAACAATTTGATCATGAAAAGTGAGTTTTTGTTCAAATATCACACCCAAGTCTCTATCAGTAGTTTTCTTTAAGGTGGGGTGTTGATGAATATTATAAGGATAAGTAATCGGATAACGTTTGTTAGTAAAAGTGCATCTAAACATTTGGTGTAATTAAGAGTCAAAGGGTTTTTAGAAGACCACTGGACCAATTCTTGGATAGCATTCTGTAAGATAAGTGCATCTGACAAATCAACAATCTTTTTATAAATTTTTGTATCGTCCGCATACATGAGTACGTTTACTCCATGGAGGGTTTGCTGTAGATCGGACGTGAAGACATAAATAGAAGAGGCACGAGTACAGTACGCTGAGATACGCCAGTAGCAGGAGAGAAAGGATGAGATTTACCTGTTCCAATAATGACATAAGCTTTACGTTCAGTAAGATAAGAGTTCATTAGATTAAGGAGATTGCCTCTAAGCCCAAAATATTGCAAATTCTTACTTAACAGATTGTGGTCTACCGTATCAAAGGCTTTACTATAGTCGAAATAGACAAAATCGATTTGACTCGTCTCTTCGTATGCTGAGAAAGGGTCTTCCGATAAAATTAAAAGATTAGTTTCAACTGATTGTCCAGGGAGAAAAGCATGTTGGGTAGCAGGAAGAGCAGATGTAAAATGAGAAACAAGATATTTCTGCAGGATGATGTCAAAAACTTTGGAAATACAGGGGAGAGCAGAGATTGTTCTATAGTTTTTCACCAGATCTGTACGTCCAGCTTTAAGAATAGGTGTAACTCAAGCTACCTTCCAGATAGATGGATATACGCCAGTGGAAAGGCTCAAGTTAAAAATATAATGCAGTACAGGAATAAGTAGTTCACTTATTCCTTTAAGAATGAAAAATGGAAAGTCATCGGTAGAGGCAGAAAAAGTATTTCGAAGCTTTCTAATGGCTGTTTTAATATCTAAATGTAAAGTTTCTCCAAGCATGCAGACATCAGGAGTGGAAAGATGATCATCCATTTTTTCTATGTTTGACAAGTTTGAAGCGTTTGGAGTCGACGGAGGGCTGAAATGTTCAGCAGAACAATTGCATTAGGTTCATTTAGGACATTGCCATTTTCAGTAATAAAAGTGGTGCAATCACGATGCACTTCCGTTCGCTTCGAGTTGATATATGTCCAAAAATTACAGGGATGATGAAAAATATTGACTTCAAGCGAATGAACATACTTTTCATAGTCTTGAGCTTGTTGTTGTTTACATGCTCTACGTGTTTCAGTAAAACATTGGTAAATGAGGAGATCATTAGACACTTTATATTTTTTGTGTAAACGTTGGTTTTTCTTCATTAGTGAAGTGAGTTTTAAAAAATACCAATTAGGATAGTGGCGATTTTTTACCAGTTACCTGGACTATAGGAATATTATTAATTAAAATGTGGTGTAATTTATTCTGAAATTTAACAGCTGCATCATTGTGATCATCGCATCGCATAACATCATCCCAATTTTCGTGTGCAGCGTCTTGATAAAGCTGAAAATAATTGGCTCTACGAAGGCCCCAGCATACAGTGGAGTTGCAAAAAGAAGAAGAAAAGGAGGGCCCAATCGTAAAGTCTGCTGTAAAGGGTGGATGATATGAATTAGGTGAGACAAGAGCCTCAGTATTGCGAACGGGTGAAACTGAACAGGTGCAGTCCGTAAGAACAAGATCAAGGTAGGATCCCTCAGTATTTGAGATAGTATTTGAGAAAGGTTGCAGGCCAAGATAAGAGCATTTAAATAAAGAGTCCTTTAGATGACAAGAATAAGAGCTGGAAACCGTATTTATATTAAAGTCACTGAAAACTGCAATGAGGCCATTAAAACGAAGAATCATATCTTGCATATCATCAAAAACTTGGCAAATCATATCCGCAGAAAGAATTGGAGAAAGGTAAATGCAGCCAATAAGAAGTTCGCGGCCGCCGCCGATGCTAACCTTCACCCAAACGTTGTTAATATCACGGATCGTGGGGTCAACAGGTACACAATGGATGGAATGAAAGAGAACAATAGCAGTACCCCAGCCACATTTTCTTAGACGATCGCTGTGGAAAACAACATACTGGGTTCCAAAAATGGAGCTAGAAGAAATTTCATCTGTGAGCCAAATCAGTAAGGCAGATTATATCAAAATGGGAAAGAAGGTGATTTGAGTAAAACTCAGAGACTTTAATTCTTAATGCTCTACAGTTTTGATAATAAACTAACATGGTTTATTAATGCCATATGTTTCACTCTCCGATTCTGGCATATCAACTGCAGTACTACTAGTAGTCGAGGTAAATTCCATATGACTAGACTTGTCATTTTCAATGTCAACGATTTTTCATTATCGATGTCATCCAAATTATCAACAACATGTAAAGTTATCAGGATTAGCCAGCCAGATTTAGAATATTCAGATTAGTTATGCAAATGAGTTATTAACATTTGCGCTCATAATTATTTAGCCAGATTCAGAATTTAAGAAGAGTTTTAGAAGAGTTTTAATGCAGAGAAGAATTAAATAAAGTTTATTAATTGTTTAAATAAATTTGGTGCGTGGGTTTAAGAGTCGTTCAAAGGGAGCCAAGTTTTAATGTTTGACAGAAAGAAAAAGTAAGAATCAGTTTACACATCATTGTTTTGTTTGAAAGAATCATATTCAAGGACCAAAAAAGCATTGAGTGAGTTAGCTAGTGGAATAAGAGAACCGCATGACAGAAGGTAGAAAAAACAAAAAAGAGAAGGTAAGATTTGGACTTTTAAATCTAAAGGGAGCTAGAGACAAGATGTGACCACGTGAAAGCAAAAAATTTCATTAGTATAGAATCAGTTAGAGAGGTGGTCATAAGTTTGATTGACAAACGAATTCACATTTTTTGTGATGGTTAATCCGCGTGTGATTAGCTATTGAAAATCGAAAGTGTTGTTAGCAATTCTAAGAGAAAGAGATAGAGAGAGTAGAAATGTAGCAATTTAATAGAGCAGATGTAAGGAGCAATGACTCCCTGGATTATTAATTTTCGACCCCCATCGGTTCAAATAATTAGAAATTCTAAATTGTATCCTGATATCAGTTAGTCACAGTAATAATGAGTTTAAGTCAATAAGTTCGTTTGAGTTCCAGACAAGTCAAGAGTACCCATTAAGCTAAGATCCAGTTCCATCAATTCAACAAATTAAGAACGGCCCCTGAATCGAGAAATTAGAGGATAAATCATGGTAGTTCCAGAAAGCAAAGCGAGCCCCGAAAGGTACCCAGATCCAGTGTTGGAAACAAGAGATGCCCTACCTGCGAGCCACTTCGTTGGACAAGATGGACCCCCCCCCCCTCCAGGCAAGGGGTGGTAGCAGAAAAGAAGCAAGTGATTTCTAAGCGGACAGATTTGGGAAGACACTGTACAACCTAATTTCAATCACTTATGTCTCAAATGGCCATTCTTTAATTCGTACACATATATCTACACACCTTGATATTATTCATTATAACTTTCTCATTTGGGAACGTATTATTAATTCTATCAGACTTTGGGAAGGACAATTACATTTTTCTTAGAACATTCATTTTATTCGTAGAATGCCCTAATTACCTTATCCTAAATTCTATATTTTATCCAGTAAACCATGTGTTAGTATGTATTAACGTTTTAGATTCAGTCCTTTATTCCGAGACAATATAAGATAAATTCTAAGTCAGTGTTTACAACTATTGTTACCTGTAGCTATTAGAGCTGTTATTCCTATTGTACATTTAGAAAGAAATAGAACATTTAAAATTAGAGTTCCTGTTGAACATTGTTACCAGTTTGAACTGATTATTGCTAATATATAATTATTGTTGCACCAAGAAATTCCGATCATTATTTAATAAGTTTAATCTAAACGAATTCTTAATAAACATTCACTTTGTTGTATACCTTAAAGGGCAATCATTAAGTCTTTACTTGAAATAGTGTTTATCTACTGAAACATATAATTAGTCAAATTGACACGAGTCAGCTTTTAATTATCCTTTGAATCAGTATAATTTAGAACCTTAAATTTAGTCACTAACCTTATTGAATTTCATTATTTGATGTATTATTACCATTTACTTTAACTTACAACCTTAGTGAATATTAATAAATGTTACATTTATTTGTTATATCAGTCTAAATGCCTATTTCTTTCCTTCTTGGCCAATCCTGTGTGCGGATGTTTTAGTATATAAGTTAGATAATCTTAAACGTTATCATAAACTTTGTGAATTGTATAATTCACTGGCGCAGTCTTTTTCCAACAAATTTTAATCATTTACTCGACCATGGTTCTATGAATATTATCCCCCGGATCCTGACATAACTGTCGCAGTCGGACAGGATAGTGTAGTGTTATTTTTTAAGTAATACAGTAAGAGTAAAAAAAAAAGAGTAAAAGAATTGATTTTATTTGCATATGCAAATAAGAGCATTTACATAGGCATAATTGGCATAATTAATTGCATTAAGTATATACCTACATTCGTGAAGTATTTATTTAAATAGAATTAGGTCCAAGACAAAAGAAGGCACTGTTGGAATTTTATTACATTAGAGAATGCCGACCAAGTGGAAATGAATCGGTACGCTAGTATGCGACCCGGTTGCAGAGTGTAGGAAATAAAACTAAGCGTAAGATCGTAGCAGAAGAGGCGCAAGTAGAAATTAAACGTGCATATGGTCAGGAAATAGTAGATGAAAAAATTCTAGAAAGATTTATAGAAGGCTTATTACCACCAATAAGAAGAGTTGTTATGTTTAAGATACCAGAGAATTTAAAACAAGCTATAGAGCAAGCGGAGGAAGAAGAAGAAATTGTTAACAGATGGGGTTCGAAGATAGGAGACCTGCCCCAAGAGCCCCGCCACAGGAAATGACGAGTCCGAGCTCCAGCAGCCACGCCACCCGAGCCCCAGGCGCCGTCGACTTGTCCCAAAGAGGATTCTTTCCTACCGCCCCCTGTGATGTCAGAAGCCGAGCGGAATGTGGAGCCTGCGAGGCCTCCACCCATCCCAAGAGAAAGCAACAATGCAGGAAGAGCAGGAAATGCTCCCCCATCCCATCCGTACAGGTTACGTTCCCAGGGAAGCGTTCCAGAAGTGCCGTGGGTATTTCTGTCCATTCAAGATAAGCGAACCACTGAAGTATTGGAGAGAAATTTCCAGAATGATGACGTCAATATTGTCTCAGACATATTCGAAGAGAACGATGCCGTAGAAAGGGAAGAGCATCTGATGGATGAAGACCCTCGTTTACCGAATGCCGGCGAACGCCTTAAAGTCCCTGCCCTAATAGAAGCCTTTTCCACCCCAGCCTCTACTGAGACTGTTGATTCCCCTCTCAGAACTTATCTGTGCAATAGTCTGCGAGCATTTAGGTTTTACCCAAGGATAATGCGCAGAATCAATGTGTAAAATAGGTGGTAGAGTAGTAGATAATGCGTTGTATTTTTTTTGAAATATATAATGTAGGAAACTCACCTTATAGTAAACATTATTATTGGATTGAAATTAAGTCGTATTAATCCTACAGAGCTGAAGCTTATGATTATAGAATATTTATTAATTGAAGGTACTATTAAAGGAAATCCTTAGTTTTAAAGATATTTTTGTGATGTCCTGGTCCTGTTGTGCTTGGGAAAGAAGAGACTGTTTAATTGGTTCCTTTTGTAATCATCTACCTTCTTTGATTCGTTTGTGTATACTACTACGGTTAATTATACGATGAGCAAAGTCTTGGAAAGTAGTACAGTTAATTTTTTGTGTTGTTTTATGATAATTCTTATATTGCTAGCACTACTCATGATATTTTGACATTGTTCTCAATCAATGTCGAAGCGCAAGTGTTGAAATTGAATTGAAATGTGGGGTTTCTAACCAATTTAAAATTACGTTAGTCAAGTTATTTAGTCTTTAGATGAAGCTGAAGCGCGAAAAATTAAGTAACATTTATTAAGAAAGAAGTAATAATAACAAGCTATATGTATCCAGAAAATTATTAGATTTATCGTTTGCCTTCCTTGGGGTTACTTGCAAGTTGCACATTACTACAGACAGTGTGGTACTTAGGCAGCTTCAGGGAGGTAGCGATATGTTTTTGTGTGACAATTGTGGAGACATTCGTTCATGTCCGATGCCTTTATTATGGTCATCCAGGAGAAGCTACCGATTAATGATATTTCAGACTATTTTTAAATTTTAGTAATTAAGAAATAATAGTGCAGAAGTAATAGTAACACCTTGTGAGAGCGATTGTTATTAAATTAGACTGTTTATCTATACATTAAGTCGTTTGCCTTCTTGGGTTGCCTGTTACCTACTACTAAGGTTAGTGGGATACATGAGCAAAGTTGGGAGGTAGCGACCTGTGTAAGTGATATATTTTTTTTGAGAAGTTTGAAGTATGTTTGATGCCATTCTCATGGACATCCCGAAGAAAGTTAGAGTTTAATGACATGTCAGATAATTTTGACATTTAGTAATATTGCTCATACGAGCGTTGCGCGTCATTGTGGTTGAATGTTGATTATTGACTAATTTCACTTAATCTATAAGAATTACAGACAATGTTAAAATTAAGTAACAGTATTGTGTCGAAGGGGTAGTCCTGAAAGGTTGAGTTTTATGGTTGGAGCAAATATTATGAGTCCTAGAATCGAATAATCGTGCAGAAGCCATTAAACAAGACAGTTCATTTTTTCCGAGTGAGGAAAGTTGATTCATATACATGGATATAATTTTAAGGCCTTAGTATACAATTGATCGTAGTGGGGTCCCTCAGGGTTCTTCTTTGGGCCCTGCATTATTTAATATTTTTACTGCAGACTTTGGCGCAATCTTGACCAATTCACAGATTACATTTTTGTTATATGCTGATGATCTTAAACTGTACTCAGTTATTCGTAACTAGGATGACTCAGTTATTCAGTTATTTTATGTCTTCAGCGTTGGAAAACGTTGTTGGGTGGCCCTGGAGGAACAGACTTCCTATGAACACCTTCAAATTCTACAGTTTAATGTTTTCTCGGAAAGATAAAAAGCAATTATATGACTACAAGTTGATGACCCACAAATTCCAACGCTGTATATCAATTAAAGACCTGGGCATGATCTTCAATTCGAGACTTACTTTTACGGATCATTTGTATTCTCTGTTATTAGAAACCAGCAAGCGTATTGGTATCATCAAACGTCTTTCAAATTTTTTCCAAAGAGAAAATCTCACGTTTTTGACTTTGTATAAATCAATCATTATACCGAAAATTCCGTATGCTTCTTGGATATGGTTCTCTGGCAAGTCTCAGGTGTTTGATCTCTTGCAAGCCAAACTACGTGGTTTCCAGCGTTTTCTTGTTCATACCATCAAAATAACTGACTCTGACCCCCTAGCCCCGTTATTTCAATTGTGGTCCATTCTTAACATAGGTGTATTAAATATTTTATTAAAAATTATTCGAGGAAGAATTTCAGCGCCTCGAACTCTTGACATAATCGGGTTCTGGATTCCTAACTCTAGTCGTTTTCATCAGCCCTTGGTTTTTCTGGGCGCGAGACGGACCAAGGTGATGGACACTGACCTAGCCTTCAAAATGGTTGACATAGTAAATAAGAATTTTTCTCACGTGGATATTTTTTATGACAATAGCTGTTCCTTTTCTGGGAAATAGCTGCTCCATTTTTATGTGTGTGTGTGTGTTTTTTTTTGTTTTTTTTGCTATGCTGGTCAGACACTCGCAGTTGTTGTTACAATTATTATTATTATTATTATTATTATTATTATTATTATTATTATTTAAAATGGACAACAAATAATAGATACAAATAATAAGATCAGTTTAAATCTGAATAAAACACATTTAATGAAATTTATAATTCCACATAAGTAAATAATAAATATATAGAATTAAAAGGTGTTTTTTGGTCACTTTTATACATCTCTGTTGTAGGCAACTGCTCCAAAACAATAGCATTTTTGTCTGTCCAGAAATAGTATAATAGCATTCGAGATTAATTCTCCATAATGGTTGGGCAGTACCTACCATAAACCAACGCAAAAGAAAGCGCCAGGTGGACCCTTTGATTTGTATCAAACAGGAGGGGGCCACGGTAACCTCATAAAAGCTATCGAAGCATAATTGGCATTCCATTTGGCAAAATAGAAGTAGTGAAAGGCGAGAAAGCGCAGACCTTCGGATAACTAGTCAGGTAAAGAAATATGAATCCGTCTTTCAAAACGTGGAAAGAGAGATCAGGCGCAGGAATAGGGCGCTCGAAAAGGTAAATAAGTAGAAAAAATTCGAAAATCCCACTGGAAAATTAAAATATAAAATTGGGTTCACAAAAGTGAACTTTAACTTTTGTAGTCAGGAAAAAGGAATGCTACATACGGTAAGTGTAGTTGGGAAGCTAGTACTTTAGAAAGGTAAGTCTTTCTAATGTGTGTTGAAAATTAGTCAGGTTGGGGTTCATGCTACATGCACTTTCTGTCATACACTTGGCGCACGAGCAATAATAACAGCTAAAAAATTCAAATACAATTTTTCGACTATCGTTAACACCATCTAAATAATAAGTCCTGGTGTGTCTCTCCCATCCATTTAACGTAGAAAGTATGAGCAAGCTTGGAACTTTAGATTGTTCCCAAGCTAGCCATTTCACAGCTTTCAAACTCTGGAACGGGAGAAATTGTCGGTGTCTGTTTGGATGAGGGGATTAAGAGAGCTAATTTCTCGAATTCCAGAGTTTATAGATTAAACTGTGGAATTTGTGATAAATACTATATAGGCCTCTCGGCCCGCAATTTCAATAAATGATTCAAAGAACACATGGACTCCTACAAGAAACAAGATAATAATTCACACTATGCGGTCCACCCTACCCACACGGAACATGCCCCAAAAGAGCAGACTAAAATTATGACCATCCTCCATCTATGCAATGACCCATTCAAGACTGCCACTCTCAAAACTATTGAGATGTTTAAAGCTAAGAACTCCTCTCCAGATCACCTGTTCAATTGCCAAACCGTTTTTGATATTTTTTCTATTTTAAATTCTTTATCTGATATCTTGTAATTTTTCAAATTTGTATATTTACTTTCTTTTCCATTTCTTATTGATACCTTAGTTCATGTTATCTCGGGATGAGTCTTCTACTAGGTTCACGTTTCCAATTTTATTTGCGTTATGACGTCACTTTTTCCTTTATATTTCAATCAATTTTCCTCTCAAGGTTTCCTTGTACTTTCGTTGTTATTGGTTCCTTATCCAACCATTCTCCTATCTAATGTCGCCACTGTATAATTTATTTATTTACTATTTGTTATTTCTTCATCCAATCATGTTCTCATTATATACCATATTTTTTGTATATAAAGGCTTATGTCCTCTTGTGTGTATCCTTGATAACACCGGGAATAAATGGCGAAACTGGTCGGAAACTCTGTTCTCCGTTTGTTGTGTTGTAAAATCTCTACCAATTTTATCGATAGAAACAGCACTATGGACCCTTTATTCAATGAGACCTATAGCATTGATCCCCTTTAGAAAAACACTCACACAGCAGACACTGAACATACTCGTCCTTTAATTTACTAGTATGTTCTGATCCACAGTACGAGTATCTTCCCCCGGAAAGATGGTGTTCATACCCCTCAAACCGTGGAAATCCACCCCAGAGGACTCGCAAGTAACACGCTTTTTGTAGAACCCGAACAGATTTGTAGTAACATCATAATGGTTGTCATTTAATAGTAAATGCAAGATATTCTTTGGCTTTGGTTCTACAAAAAGTGAGGGGTAAAATAATTCATATATTGAGGATGCTATATACATAATGATTTCAAATTTATTTATACACCGTCATATCAGTGAATTATGACCACCCGCTTAGTAATGGGAGTAGCCACCCTTCGACGTCATGCCATGGATGCAAGAAGTCCACGGTATTGTCCGATGGTATGGCAGTCCATTCCGCTTGAAGCACTATCCACAGAGCTTCGAGAGTCATAGGTGAAGAGTCCAGCTGCCGTGCATGGCCATCAAGGTGCTCCCACAGATGTTTGATTGGATTGTTAACCGGCGAATTAGCAGGCCAAGGGAGCATCAAAATGTCAGTAGAGTGTTTCTCGAACCAATCCAGAAGGAGACATGCCGTGTGGCAGGGCGCATGTCCTGCTGGAACACACAATCAGATTGAGAGAAATCATGAGCATGTACCTGGTCTGCTATGATTGATAGATAGCCACAGGCATTCAACTGCCCTCTAGACGAATTAGTGGACCTAACTGCTTTCAGACGCACTGGCCATCGCCCATCAATCTTATGGAGCAAAAACCTTGACTCATCAGAGAAGGCCACTTTAGCCCACTCTTCTCTGGTCCAATGGCGTGCTCACGTGCAAAGTCTGTCTGTCGTTGACGATGACCCCAGGTAAACATGGGTGCAGCAACCATGCGTCGAATGTTCAGGCCCATCCGTAGCACGGTACCTTCAATGTTGATGTCGAATACGCATCTGTTGGCACCACTGTTGAATCTGATGGTCAGTTGATGGACTGTGGCTCTCCTGTCACCTTTTACGAGTCCCCGTTGGTCATTGGCGCGTGATCCTTTACAGTGATGGCTTTGGGACGCGATTTCTGTCTCTGCTGTTCACTCTTTGTACACCTTCACTACAACGGACTGTGAACAGTTCACAAATCACCCCATTTCAGAGATGATGCCACTAATGCTGCGATAGCCTGTTATCATCCCTTTTTGGATGTCTTTTAAATCCGGACATTTACCCATCTTGAGGTTCGTGCACCATTTGATGCACTAGCTTTAAAGCTTTCTCAGCCTGTTATGCAAATTTTGCAAAGTGTAATCGTTGTTGGGACGATCCATGCATTGGCCTTGGAGGGTGCTGGTCATAATTCATTGATATGACAGTGTATATTTAGTATCGTCAAGCAATAATGCCTGGAATTTATCCAGGCATTCACCACATCCACGGTTCGAGAGATCCACACCCACATCTTCACATAATTAAAGAGCACACTCTTTCTGCATTGCATTACGGCCAACGCAAATACTTTTGTAAGCTGTAATGCAATTTTTAACGAGTTATGGGTAATTTTTGTATTCTTGAATGGCAGCTTCATTCTCCTCTTCATGGGCCATAGCAACCACTAACGCACGAGGTAGACAGAGCTCATCAGTATTTTGCATATGCACGTCCAAGCCTCACTGAGGCAGATGGTCACCAAGTATAACTGACTTGTACATGACTCTATTACCCCCATATAAGCAGGAATTGGTCTTTGAAGTAACACCATGTGGATCTCTAATTGATCATCCATCAACAAATCACTCCTTGATTGTTCAACAGCTTCCAAAGTATCAAGCATCATTTGGCCTGAAATTGAATCAATTAGGCTGAACCTAAGATTGATAACATTGCTCAGGGATGATGCTTTGATATCATTGCATGCGTGGTCGAAAAATTAGCTATGTTCCTGTAAAATACGTTGAAATAAACGGTTGAAAATACACTGTAATGTATCAGGAATGCTAGAAAGGTTAGAAAAAAACGCCTCATGGGAAAAAATTAAGAAAATAGTACACTTTCAAAATCGAAGCAAGCATTTACATAATTGAAGTAAGCATTTAAGTCATTAAAGAGGGGTAGGAGTAGACATGACGTCAGTTGGGGGTTGTATAATGACAAGAGAGAGTGGGAAACATTATTAACAATTGTGAGGGTTGTTGAATGAAGCATCAATTTTTTAATAAAGGTATTTTTACTATGAACATTTACAAAACGGATAGATATTATTCTAAAAGTTTAAGTATAAGTCTGAATCTGATTGAATGACATTACCAGATCCAAATCGGTATGAATCAGATGTAAGGAAACACATATGATGTATCTAAAATGTTGTCAATGACAAAAAAATTTTGAAAAGCATTATAGCCACCTGAGATTAATAAAAATCTCAATTTTATAAAATACTCAACAGTCACGATGGATTCTAAACCATTTGAAGGACCTAAGTCAACATTAATACAAAATATATGTATATGGTTAATAATAATGATTATAATAATAACATTACACTTCATGAATGACACGAAAAAATTGTGAAAATAATGTTAACCTTAATGAATAACGAAACAACATTAAAATAAAAACAGTTAAAAGATGTTAAAGCAAAAATTTTAGAAAAATATGCTCGAGGGAAAAATTTAGAAAATAATACACTATCAAAAACCAAGCAAGCATTTAAGTCATTAAAGAAGGGGTGGGGTAGATATGACGTCAGATGAGTGAGCAAGAATTTTTTATTAATATAAAGAGGGTTGGGATTGTGGGGGGTAATGGAAAGCGATTTGGTGGAACCAGTAGACAGTCATTTGCAGTTCTTTTAGTAAGCAGCTGAGTGTGAGGCAGAGGGCAACACTGAGCAAAAGTCTTGAACGAAGATGTCTTCAACAAGTAATGAGATAAGTAGGCAGAAATTACTTGTAAAGAGAATTTAGAATTAGTTAAAAACGCATAGAGTAGCAACTAGTTGGAGTTTATTATATATATTTTAAAGTATTAAGAGTCGCTGTGGAACTCAACATCATTTTTGTGAGCAGTGGAAGAATACTTGTTTAAAAAGTTTCATTTTTTATGCATATACTAGCTGATATACCCGGCGTTGCTCGGGCTCTTTTTTGATGAAAGTTTACAATATCTGAATGGAAATATACAGTAAAAATTAACACATTAAAACAGTAAAAATTCATATAGAAAAACCGAAAAAAGCTTTTAAAATGTTCCTGATAGATGGCCCTGTAACAGTTCTCCCTGGTTCGTGTTGGAGTGTTGTTTATAGCCGAGCGAGTTTACCTATAGTGCAGGAGAAACAATGTGTGGAATAACATGTATGGCTACGAAATTAGAAGGAAATAGAATATAAATGAACAATAGTTTGATCTGACGTTTTTTCAGCCCTGGCTATGGCTGTAGTTCTTCTATTTTGTACGACCTTATCTTTAAAAATTCATTTGTTTATCTAAAAATTCCACAATTCCAAAATTCTCTTCTTGGGTGGCGATGGATGTGCATGATCGTTTGTGTCTGTGTATTCTGCAATTCCAAAAATTGATAAACTGTTAGGAAATAAAGAAATTAAACTGGAGCAAACTCCAAGCATCAGGTAAATGATGTTAATTAGAAACATGGATAAAAAAACTCTGCGACTTGGATTCGAGCCAGGAACCGCGAATGTCATGGTCGACGCCTCTACTAATTGTGCTATCGCAGAAACCTGAAGAGCCATGCTATCACTAAGTGCCTTAAAGACAACCAAATAGTCTTTACCTAATGTTTGGTGTTTGCTCCAGTTTAATTTCTTTATTTCTTATTGTGTGTTCATCTAACTTTCTGATCGTTTGGATAGGAGAAATTCACGATCTGTGAACTGGGTGCCCACCTTCCATTGGGCTTTCCTTCTTGACAACTTGGTAGTCTTTAAGGCACTTAGTGACAACATGGTTGTTCAAGTGTCTGTGATAGCCCAATTCATAGAGGCATCGACCATGACAGTCAGGGTTCCTGGTTCGAATCATGGTCGCGGAATTTTTCCATCGAAAATATAATTTAATTTTATGTACTTATCTCTCTTTACTTCCAACCATGCGCTATTGAATTTTCCTGGTTGTTGAGATATACACATCAACACCCAAATATGATGAACTGTTGTCAGATTGTCACCATATTGGGCTCTTGAAACTCCACTTTCTAAGACCCATGATGAAGTTATTATTCCTCGGTGTGACCAGTTCCTGCAGTGATCCAACGTGATGTTGCTGTCGCTATGCTTACTTGCTTGGCCCTGCTGAAACTCCAGCTGACAGCCTTGCTCATCGGCGCACTCGGTACTCACTTGGCCTCCACTTCAAGTAAGGAATTCAGGCTGGCTGAAGTGCCTCACAGTGTAGTACTCAGTCATCGCTGGTAACGTTATTCATTATTGCCTTGACTAGCTGGGCACTTTTCTTCCACCTTGAAGCACTTCCAGCAGTCTCTGTAACATGCTGTCACTATCACTGCATTCTCTCTTCCTCTGCACTAGGCCACTGACAGCTTCTCCTCGCAGGTGGGAAAGGCACTCGCTTCCATGCAAGAACAGTGTGTCCAAGGCAAGAACAAGCACAAGATTGATTACGTTTTTCATTTTCTTTCCTTTTATATCCAGCTTTTTCATAAATCCTGTTTTAGCAGTGATCGTTCCTTCCAAATGTTTTTATTGGTTCTTTTAAATTCGAAAAACGACCACATAGTTTTAACGTCAGTTTTCCATAATCCTCGAGACAACAACGCTCGATGTTGCCATGCAACAAAATGACTCTTCCTTCCTGTGGCTTTTTTCTCATGCAAAAGAAAGAGTCAATAGTTAAGAATCAAGGTTACTACACAAAATTCGTTACGCAACCCTTCGTTATACAGCAGCAGAAAGAAAAAAAATTTTCACAGCCAGTAGTAAGAATTAAATGAATTACAGGGTGGGCCATAAGTCCCTTACCACCCCTTGTACAATTCGTGCTTGTGAAAATTGAGGGACAACCATCATGTGGGGAGATATTAGGTCCAGGGGGAAATTATATCGTGCAGGTGAGTGGGACGGCGGCCATCTTGGATGCACCGTAGGGGTTTAAATGGTCATGGGGCACATGATTTCGGGCTAAAATTTCCCAAGGAAATAATAGTGCAGTCCGTTTGTTCATATCTTAATTAGTTCAACAGTTTTAGCACATGGTGTCTTATATACTGTAGACAAAAACTGTTTTTTGGGGGATAAAATTAAGCGTAGAATTTTTCTACTATTTTTCTTATGTTTTGAGTTCAATACCAACACCGAATATAATTTTTTAAATCAAAAATTAAAATATCATGCATTTAAGGGTTACGGAAAACACTTTCGGCTATTCTTTGGATAAAATAAAATTTGATCAATAAATAATTAATTATAGAGCAAGTATAAATATAAAAGGACCCACTATTGTTTCTCTAAACCCTCCCCTTTGAACTCTAATAAAGAAAACTCAAACAGATACAGTCAAACCCATAGTAGACTTGAACAATGTATTTATAATTTTTAATGTGATGACTGTGTGTCACATAAGTCTTACCTTCCCCAGATAATTTCTACCCTCTTAGAAATTGTCAACTATAAACAGAACAACTCTATTGATTATGCAATACAATAAAAGATAATTGGCAATGAGTAAAATTACTAATTAATTTAGACAAAAAATTAAGACAAAGACACCTGTATTTTCTTCCTTAGCAAGTTATAACTTACTCTCCACCTCTGATTGTTTATCCCTGTGGCACAAAGTGAGGACAAATGTAGTCTTCAAATCAGTCTCATCCCATAATCCTGTCATATATTTGATCGCTAAGATCGATTAGTGGCAGTGTTTGCTGGTTACATTCTGCCTCCTGAAAACAGATGTCCATGATTGTTTACCGTTGAATTGGACATCGATCTCCGTGGATGCCTTTATCCATATCTGAGTTGGTTGCATTGTTGCCTTCTGTAGCATTTCACCAATTTTTGTGTCAAGGAATGACATCTGTGCGCCTGTGTCAACCAAGAATTTGATTTACTTGTTCTTGATAGTCCCATTCAGGAAAAAGAATTCTTCCTGCTCCGTAACCTGTAAAATGCTGGCATTGGTTTCATTATACAGGTTACGTTGTTGTGGTCGTGCAGGTGATTTTCCAATTTGGTTCTTTCATTCCTCACAGTCCCTGGCGTAATGTCCCTCTAAACCGTAGTGAAAACAGCAGTTAAATCTTTTTGCAGTACGCGTTGTTGGTCTACCATCTCTTGCGTCATTTCTATATCATAGAGATCTTCTTCACTCTACTGATCATTTTGCTGGTTCAATCGTGCTTCTTCTTCTAATCTTGTGATCCTATGATCTTACAAATACAATCGCATCCAATCTTTTGTACGTCTGCCACGAAGCTGTCAAGTGATCGAAATATCCTCGCGAACTCCTGTGCTGATTTATATGAGTTTACATTTCCACACATAATCACCCTTCTGTGTCTAAAGTGTTTTTGTCACCTTTGTAACGTTTATTCTTTGCACACACTCTATCGAAAAGGACTTCCAGTCGGCTGGCAAACTGCCCACCTGATTCTGTTGGTGTTTACTACACGTTTAAAAACTCCTTTTCCAAGTCTTGCATAGATTTTTGTTCATGAAAAAAATCTTTTAGTCTTGCCCCAAAATCTGCTACATCCTCAATTCAATATATCTCAAAGTCGACTGCTTTGTTAGTTGCTATATTCTTCAACTTTCATTTGGTGACCATGCACCATATATGTTGGCTCCATTTTGCTACTTCTCCTATCTGATTAATTGTAATAATAAAGTCGTCAACCTGTATACTGCCTCCCTCACCCGTGAAACAGGGTACAACCCCATCAAATCCCGACAATAAAGATATCTATAGCAGCTGCTATAGCTGCTGCTTGCTCCATGGTGTTTGGTGGTGACATTGCAGTCAAGATCGGACTAATGAGTGGCATCTAGTGAAACACTCTCAGGTAAGTTCAGTGGTTCACTGAGGCACAAAATATTAGACACAATGTTACCAGCTTAAATGGCTAGCCTAGGCACCAATTGTAGTGCATTTCTTATGCCTAACATGGCAGCTATTGTAGTGTGACAAGTCACGTTGTTTATTGGGTAATATTGTTCTGGGTACTATTGAGAAGTAAATAGTTTAAATATTTGTTTTACTCAAAATAGATTTTAATTCCGTGTAATTAATTAATAATTTGTTCAAGATAATATTCCTAAAATAATTATCAGCTCGATATAATTTATGATGTGGTATATTTTGTTTTAGGAAATATGTTTGTTTTAAAGGGTATTATTTTTTTGTTTTTTTGTGTATAATTGTTGAATTTTAATGTATTAATTCCGATCCGGTTGCGTCAGTAGAGAAACGTTACAGACTCAGATATTGTTGACGCTTATTATTGTTGTGAGTGAGAAGATGAGGTCCTAGGCATCCCTTAATTGTTGGGTACGTGTTGCTCGTTTGTAAGAGAAAATTCAAGTTTGTTTTTTTTTAAATAAAAAGTTACTATAATTTTTACTAAAAAAAGTTACTATAAAAACAGAGGATAAGTTACTATAATTTTTCCTTGTGCTGACATATATATAAGACGGAGTTTCGAATATTTCAGATGCGGTGTGAAATGTTCGTGGGTAACGTTCGATGTGCGTTGTCATATAATTATCCCGAAGGAGAAACTGATGTTGATTGCAAGTATTTATTCTGATCCAAGATTCAAATTCTGCAGTATTCCATAATTGATGACAACTATTGGTGAATTGCTTTCCTTTATTTTACTAGAACAGTGACGTGAGGTATATACAAACTACGGGAAGAGAGACGTGTGCCGCTGTTAATCAGCATATCACTTATATTGCATGAGGAGCATTTGTTTTTCTGGACATGACATTGTTGGGGTTACAAAACAATACAGAAAATGTTAGCTTCTGCTACACGAGCTGCTTATGTGTATAGTATTGTAGCCTATCTTGTTTATGAAAGTTGATATAGTCTTAAGGAATGCTTCCAAACAGAGGGTTGTTGGTCTGAAGTAGCAATAATAATTTAGTAGTGTAACTTCGCTGTGGATCCCCTGCTTCTCTCTCTTATTAATAAGAGACAAGGGGAATTCATTCAATAAGCATTGAACTGAGTAATTTTGCAAACTGCGCGGGAATCATTGGCGGGGTTTCCGTGGTTCTCCCCGTGTCTCTCAACGAGTTGACTAATTCAAAAAAATCATGTGATGCTCTCTGGCATTACGCCATAGATATTAAGTGGATGATTGCCCGTGGCAGACCCGTACTATTGAGACTCATAAGCACACTTAATTTGAATTATTGCCTTAAGTCCGATGCCTCTGTTAAGTGTATTCTTGGTTAATGATGATTGATCTAGACCTTTGTTTTCGTATTGTGTTGTGAGGAATTGCATGTGTTCTGTGTGCCTAGTAGCGGTCATGGAGCAGTAGCGCAATAACTAAGGTGCTCCTTTAGTGTATTGCTATATGCTGGTGATTACACAAGCGATTGTAAACGAAGATTAGTGCAATTTAATGTACTGTAGAAGTAATGTTTGTTTTGGACTATAATTGTATCGGGCTGATAAGGTTAAAATAAATCATCACTTGTTTTTTTTTTAACTGTGACTGGTTGATTTGTATATTCTGATTCACGATATTTCACTCCTTCTGTATCAGTTCCGAACTCAGTTGATGGGTGCCTTCCGACACAATAGCAATGGGTTATTGGGTCGTCATGCATATATAATTAAGGGGGGGCGTGTCATATAAATGGTGCCTGAACAGGACTGATAATCCTGCATTTTCGGATTAGTGAGGGTGAAATATAACTAAGTGATTAAAAAATTCTTAGGGATAAAACTAAGTTGATTTGAGGTCGTAGAGTGTGTACTTAGTAAGTGGTGGATAAGAATATAAGTTAACTATGCCAGACGACAAAGGTGATAGGGAAGTGGAGACGGGAGCAGCTGCCATGCTGGAGTTGGTGGGTTTCACCTCGGCAGTCCCCACATTCTCTGAGGTGGACGGTGGAGTGAGCATCGTAGCCTACCTTTCGAGTGTGGAGGATATGGCAGAAATCGGCAACTGGACCACAAAAGTTAAATTGTCGGTCATACGATCAAATATAAGGGGAGTAGCCACGAGCAATGCGTCCTACGACAGCATTTTCGAGCTGACAGATTATGCGAAAATGCGGGATTGTTTTGAACAAGTGTTCGGTCGCATAACTACAGCTCGTGATGTTGAAAAGGTGTTATACGACACCATCCAACGCACGTCAGAATCAGTACTTGCCTATGTTGATCGGCTTGAAATTGCGATGGCAAGATTTGTGAGGGCAAGTCCCCAGTGGGAAGCGGATCGAGACCCCATGATACTACAGTGATTTTCAGGTGGGTGTCTCCAGGCCCACCACAGGATTTTGCTGGCCACTAAGCCAAAAACGTTTAAAGAGGCGGTGGAGGCGGCCCTTAAGTCGGAGGAAATTGAGAAGAAGGAAAGGCAGCTTCAAACGTAGCAGAAGCGGGTGAAGGAATATCTAGTTGCGCTCAAGGTAGGGGGGTCGGGACAAAAGGAAATAAGGTACCTGAGCTCCCAAAATCACAATCAATGAGTTGTGAGTGCAGTGCAACCGTGAAAAGGTTGGAGGAGGCGGTGATAACTCTCACACAAACTGTTGCTCAATTAAGGGCCGAACTCGATAAAAAACAATTACGAATGGGACCGAGACCGAATGTTGGGACTGGCTGTTCAACACCAAGGCATTATGCTCGCACATGCCCTGCACAGAATTTGGAGAGCCATTAGTGATGCATTGCATAGACGGGGGGGGGGGGGCTGTGTGTCACCGAAGTAGATATACAAGGACAACCAGTGTCTATGCTCATAGACACTGGTTCTCAAGTATCGTTATTAGACTCAGAGGTGTGTAAGCAAATCGCGGATATTCCATGGCAACTGGCAAATATGATTATTAGAGGTGTCAATTGAAGTTACATGGTCATGGAACAAAGTGCCACATTGGAGGTCTGCATTCGGGGACGTCATATGGGGGCCAGAACGTTCATGTTACATGTGTTTTCTGACCACCCATATGATGGGATATTAGGGATGGACGTAATGAGGGGGTTGACCTTTCAGTGCGTGGCAACCACCCTGGTGAATAGTGTGGATGTAGTCCCACAAGAAGCGTCGAGGGAAGTGATGAATTCCTGCGCAGACAATACAAAAGAGCGAGAGACCCAGGAGTCCAAGGAATCATAGGGGGGTTAATGTCTGTACTACGACAGGCGATGGTAATAAAGGGCAACTAGTTATGATCAACGTGCCTGACCCCTCAAGAACTGAGGATCGATGTAAGAGTATTCGTTGGGTGAATGCTTTCGTCGTGAATGGATGTCACGATAAGGGGTGGATTCAGGTAGTGGGAGTAAGATTTGGGGACACGCACAGGAAGCGAGAAAGTCAAGCCTGGTACAGATGGTTAAATACATCAAAGGATTGGGGACAAAAACGGAAGGAAAAGGAGGTAGGAATAGTAAAACAGGCGTGGGATAATTGTAGCAATATTCTGGTGATTGTGAAGCACGCTTACACAGAGGCCGCAACCATGACTGTTAAGATAAATAATAGCGTAGCAACCCAATGTGGGGCCGGGAAAGGCCACTCTAAGGGAATTCAGGTGAATAGAGGATATGTGGGGCAGGTGGAGGTTAGAGATGTAGGGACAATGACTAGGAATAGAGCAGTGCCTAGAAATACGAAATATTTCGGTATATGTGAACCGGGAAGAGTGGAGATATTAGCTGAAGTCCCAGAATGTGGATTAAAATGGATGGGTGATTAAAAGGGATGGGACAGTAAAAATACTAAAGGGAAAGGTAATAGAAAAATTCACATGAATCCATTAGTGCTGAAATTATAGATTTAGATGATAGATGAGATGGAGGAGGATAGGATAGGAGTAAAGTAAATGATGAGGAAGGAGATGAAGACTGTGAAGGAGAAGGAATACAGTTCCTGGATAAATGTAGACAACTGGGATTCTGTGAGTTATGAGATAGAAAGGGAGTGTCAATAGTAGTGACTGTTTTACATTTAATTTCTTAAATATATGTAGTCTGGAGTTGTGTTGATTGTGGTTTTTCTTTTTTAAAAAAAATTATTATGGAAATTTTTTTGTGTTATTGGGCGTATACGACAAATCACGTTTATTGGGTAATATTGTTCTGGCTACTCTTGAGAAATAAATAGTTTAAATTTTTTTTACTCAAAATAGATTTTAATTCCGTGCAATTAATTAATAATTTGTTCAAGATAATATTGCTAAAATAATTATTAGCTCAATATAATTCCTGATGTGGTATATTTTGTTTTAGGAAATATGTTTGTTTTAAAGGGTATTATTTTTTTTGTTGTTTTGTGTATAATTTTTGAATTTTAATGTATTAATTCCGATCCGGTTGCGTCAGTAGAAAACCTAACAGAGTGAGTTATTGTTGACACTTATTATTGTTGTGAGTGAGAAATTCTAGGAAGATGAGGTCCTAGGCATCCCTTAATTCTTGGGTACGTGTTATTCGATTATAAGAGAAAATTCAAGTTTGTTTTTTTTTTGGAATAAACAGTTCGTCAGAGACGGACGTCGTTATGTTCTCTGAAGATAGTTGTTCTTTTGTTTATGAAGGCGTCTGAGAACAAGATCGTTCAACATTCGATTTGTTTTACCATCATCTGCAAAGATAAGTTTCATGAATAATATATTTATGGCAACAGAGGATAAGTTACTATAATTTTTCCTTGTGCTGACATATATATAAAACGGAGTTTCGAGTATTTCAGATGCGGTGTGTAATGTTCACGGGTAGCGTTCGATGTGCATTGTCATATCATTATCCCGATGGAGAAGCTGATATTGATTGCAAGTATTTTTTCTGATTCAGCATTCAAATTCTGCAGTTTTGCATAATTGATGACAACTATTGGTGAGTTGCTTTCCTTTATTTTATTTCATTGACTGTGGACAACGCAAAGGTTTACTAGAACAGTGACGTGAGGTATATATGAACTATGGGAAGAGAGACGTGTGCTGCTGGTAATCAGCATATCACTTATAGTGCATGAGGAGCATATGTTTTCCTGGACATGACACTGTTGGGATTATAAAAGAATATGGAAAATGTTAGCTTATACTATACAACCTGCTTATGTGTATAGTATTGTTGCCTACCTTGTTTATGAAAGTTGATATAGTCTTAAGGAACGCTTCCAAGGAGAGGGTTGTTGGACTGAAGTAGCAATAATAATCTAATAGTGTAACTTCTCTGTGGATTCCCTGCTTCTCTCTCTTATTAATAAGAGACAAGGGGAATTTATTCAATAAGCATTGAACTGAGTACTTTTGCAATCCGGTAGCTAACTGTGCAGGAATCATCAGCGGGTTTTCCGTGGTTCTCCCCGTGTCTCTCAACAAGTTGACTAATTCAAAGAATCACGTGACGCTCTCCAGCGTTATACCATAGATATTAAGTGGATGATTGCCCGTGGCAGACCCATACTATTGAGACTCATAAGCACACTTACATTTGAATTATTGCCTTAAGTCCGATGCCTCTGTTAAGTGTATTCTTGGTTAATGATGATTGATCTAGATCTTTGTTTTCGTATTGTGTTGTGAGGAACTGCATGTGTTCCGCATGCCTGGTGGCAGTCATGGAGCAGTAGCACAATAGCTAAGGGGCCCCTTTAGTGTATCCCTATTTGCTGGTGAGAACACAAGCGATTGTAAACTAAGATTAGTGCAATTTAATGTACTGTAGAAGTAATGTTTGTTTTGGACTATAATTGTATCGAGCCCATAAGGCATATCACAGTAGCGAGTGTTTTCTACCCTATGTTCAGTTAACTATCTAAATAAAATTTACGTGTTACAGGTAGGGGCCCTCCCTCCCTGTAACTTGTGTCTCACTGTGGCCTGCTGATCGTATGGTGGTCTTAAAACTTACCTGTTATTAGCATGCTGCCAGAACTTCCAAAATAAACGAGACAAATTCTACCATTAACCAAAGACCAATTAGAGATTACAATTATGACTATAATCGCTTTTATGATAATTGCTAACTTACTTTGCTATCGACTAGCAACCCAGAGAAATACTTACGTGAAACTTGATTGCACCCATCACCCCTTTAGTCTTAGTCATAAACTAGCCAAAATTTATTTTATATGTAAAAACTGTTATTCATATAAGTGCTAATTAGTTTACTCAAATACAAAAAAATCTTATTGGATTCAAATTACGAAATAGAAAAGTAAGATAAAAAGAATTATTGGAGATCGAAACAAAGCAAATTAAAGTCAATTTAAGTCGCTGTACTCAATGTGGGGGCCCCAAAATATGAATTAATTTTATGTACTTACCTCTCTTTACTTTGAACCATGCATTGTTGAATTTTCCTGACAGTTGAGATATGCACACTAACGCATAAATATGATAAGATGTTGTCAAATTGTCACCGTACAGCGTGCTTGAAACTCTACTTTCTTAGACCCACAATGAATTTATTATTCCTTAGTGTGACCAGCTCCTGCAGTGATTCAATGTGATGTTGCTGTCGCTATGCTCACTCGCTTGGCCCTGCTAAACCTCCAGCTGAAAGCCTGGCTCATTGGTGCACTCAGTACTCACGTGGCCTCCACTTCTAGTAAGGACTTCAGGCTGGCTGAAGTGCCTCACGGTGTAGTACTAAGTCGTCGCTGGCAAAGATATTCATTATTGCCTTGACTAGCTGGGCACTCTTCTCGCACCTTTAAACTCTTCTGGCACTCTCTGTAACATGCTGTCATTACCACTGCCATTCTACTCTTCCTCCTCGCTCTGCTGCTGACAGCTTCTCCACGCCAGGTGGGAAAACCACTCATTCTGCGCAAAGTTATCTGTGCGTGCAGTTCACTCACATTCATGATTACGATTTTTCGTTTTCTTTCTTTTTATATCCAGCTTTTTCATAAATCCCGTTTTAGCACTGATCATTCCTTCTAAATGTTTTTATTGGTTCTTTTAGTTTCGAAAACGAGCACATGGTTTTTAACGTTATTTTTTCCCAATCCTCGAGACCACAATGCTCGATGTTGCCAGGCAACGATATGACTCATCCTTCCCGTGGCTTTCTTTACCACGTGAAAGAAAAGGTCAAGAGTCAAGATTCAACCTTACTACACAAAATTCTTAACTTAAGGAAAATATTTTCGGTTCATTTTTAGATAAAATAAACTTTGCTCAATAAATAATTACTTATAGAACAAGTATACATATAAAACGACGTACTGTTGTTTCTCTAAACTCTCCTCTTTGAACCATAATAAATTCAAATGAAAACATTCAAACGCATAAGGGAAATGAAGATTGTATTTATAATTTCAATCTGATGACTCTGCTCGTCACAACATAAAGCGGGTTGAGGTTGTGGGGATATTGGAAAGGGATTTGGTGGGAACCAGTTGGCCGTTTACTAAAAAGACGCCTAATGACTCTCTGAGTGCGAGACAGAGATCAACATTGATCAAAAGTCTTCAATGAAGCTGTTTTCAACAAGTAATGAGAAAAGTATGTAGAAATTAATTGTAAGAGAATTTAGAATATAAAAAAACGCATAGAATAGCCAACTAATTGGAGTTTATTATTACATATTTTTTAAAGTAATAGGAGTCGCTGTGGATCTTATTGCCATTTATAGGAGCAGTGGAGAAGTCCTTGTAAGAGCAATTTCAATCATGTGTGTATACAGGGTGTATCTGAATGATCTGTACAATCTTACAGCATGAGTTCCTTGTAGCTAGACAAGCAAAATATGTTTAATGTAGATAGGGTCACAAATGCTTCCTTCTGGAGATACAACTGTGCGACATTGTCCTACATGGCTTATTGTGACTTCTTAGAAAACCAACTGCCAGAGCTTTTAGAGGATGTGCTGTTCTCTATAAGACAATGTTTGTGGTTCATGCATGATGGTGAACCACCACATTTCAGCCAACTCAGTAGAGACTTCTTAGATGCCACCCTCTTCAATGGATAGGCCAATACCATGGCCAGCATGATCGCTGGATATGATTCCCTTAGATTTTTTTTGTGGGGCCACTTGAAAAGCCTTGTTTATTCCACCCCCGTACCAGATGTTGATACTCTTTGCCAGTGGATCATGGACAATTGCGAAGTCATCCATAACACACACGATATTTTCCAATGTGTCTGCCAGTCAATTCAACGACGTGTGCAGTCCTGCGTGGAATCTAGCAGAGGTCATTTCGAGCATGTACTTTACCACGTCTGGACTGTTCTATTACTGTACAAGCAGGAAATAAACCTAGTTTGTAATGCTGAACGGATTTGATATGAAAATTGCGCCAGCTATTGTAGGACAACGGCACACGGTTGTATCTCCAGAAGGAAGCGTTTTTGACCCTATATTCATGTGATATATATTGCTTCTCTGGCTACCCTGTATAATCTCTGTTTAATGGAGAAAGAAGAGATATATGAATTGGATATTAGGTGCAAACGGACTGGAGAGTACTACAAATTCTTGTTACCTACAAATGAAATTAACATAACTGCTATATACTGGTCAAGAATAAAAGAAATGATTGCATGTTCCGGAGTTAAAATCAATCTTTTCTGGACATGTACCCTATTGATCATGCTGATTGAACAATGGAAGAAAGATTTTAAAACAATCTATGGCTATAGAACAGATCAATGTGAAATGCTAAGTCAGTTATTTCAGGTGACTGTACAGGATGCAGAAACACTGATAGCCCCAATTCCTGAAGAGGGCTCACATAACCCCATATTTAAAAATGGAATTAACCACAAAAATTATTACACCAAATCAGCTGCGCAAAGAGTAGCCCGATGACTGGAATGAGAGTTTATTGGTGAATGAGGGCAAATTTTTTATTAAAAAAAAATAAATAAATAAAAAATGAATTAAACTTGTAATGTGTGTCAATGTGTATTTTTTACACCTAATTATAATTGAATTAATTTTTAATTACATTAATTTTAATTTGAGTTAAATTTGGAATTGAGAATAACTTAAAATGAATTAACTTGAACTTTTCAATAATTTAAAATGAAAAAAAATTGGCTTGGAATTAATTTAATTTTGAATAAATTTGAGACCGACAATAATTTATTGTGAATTATTTGGATTAGAATTAACTTAATTTTGGATAAATTAGGACTAAGCACCTAGAATCAATAACGTTAATTAGGTAGAGTAGGTAAAGAATAAAAGAAAAAATTCTAGTGATTCTAAACACAATAGAAAATTAGTAATTAGATAAAACAAATGTGATGGATGAGATTGCCATCTACCCACTTTGTGGGCAACCCTTTCATCACCTAACATTAGGCCTAATGTAAAAACCCATCCATCATTAACCCAACGATCAGTCAAACACTTGTCAACCTTTGGTCACCTGGACACTTGAATACCTGTTAAAGGTTTGGTCACCTGAATACCTGTAACCCTTTGATTCCTTTGGTTACCTGGAAAGTAACACCTGGCTATTAATTAAAAATCAATTAATTATCATTAAAATCAATTAAAATCATTTGAAATCAATTATAACTAATTGAAATCCCATCCATCTTAACCCTTTGAAATCTTTCAACCCTTTGAACACCTGAAAAAGGGTGCATGTGCCTCCCTCCTTTCTGCTAATGCTCATGCCATACTACTAATGGAGATTTTCAAAACTTTTCCAGGAATTATTTGAAATCATGAAATTAGGCCAAATCAATTGGAGGTGAAAAAAAAACGATTTGCCTGTTGAACTTGTAGACAACTGCCATAATGGGGAAAACGCCCCTTCCACATCGCCAGATATTCAAAATAAGCATGATTTTAGACAGTTATCTCATTAAGTTTTATTATTTATACAGGCAATATAGATATACTAGGTTACAGCAATCTACGAATTGGATCTAGCATATGATTGGGAAAAATAACAGAAAGGTTTTTCCAAATTGTTTTCTGAGCATTATCAAGAGAGTATTTCCCTCTGAGAAGTACTGTTCGTTTAAATACCGAATATACTAAAGATATGTTTAGAGCATATTTACATTTATTCCAACATAGTTTCTACAGAGTGACCCAAATTGATGTATACATATACACTCTTTGAAACATTATAGCTCAGCAATGAAATGAGATCGAAATATAAGGTTTGTTATGTATGATCCAGATGATGCTGGAAAAAAGATAGCAACACGTTCATTGTTGTTCGTTTGTTTGTAAAACAAAATGGCAGTGAGACTTTCATTGGATGAACGTAAATGGATACTGAAGTGTTATTGGAAAGTGGAGAATGCTGTTAGGTTCAAGGACGTTGGAGGGTTGAATTTGGTACACCACCCCCAAGAGTAACAATAACAAATGTCTGAGACAAATTTGAAGCCAAAGGAGTGGTGAAAGATGTGTTGTAAATTCAGTGGAAAAGAATGAGATGTTCCACTGATAAAAAGAATGTTGATGCCATCATGGAGGTTTTTGCACGATCCCCAAAAAAGTCAGTGCGGCAATACTCTCATGAAATTGGTATCACCAAATCCAGTTAGTACAATCCATTAGCTATAATCCAGCCAGTATGTTGCTCTGTTCGATGTAGGTTTTGAGAGTGTACTGTGGCAGAAGGTGGATATTTTGAATATGTATGGGCTTAAGGAAGTTTAAGGAATAAAGTACAACACACATCTATTTCTATCTCATTTCCTGGCTGAGTTATAATGTTTGAAAGTGTACACATCAATTTGGGACACCCTTTATTCATTCATAACGCTGTTTTTTTATCTGCTTATCAATAAAATTTGAATTTCCTTACAAAAAAGTATTTGTTTAATATTTCAGTAATAAAGCATTTTTGATTCTGTTTCTTAAATAAGAGACATTTTGCGATTTTTCATACGGTAAACGAAATAATTTTGGTGGCAATTTCTTATTTGCTTATGATTATTTTTTGTTTTCGTCAAACAAGTTGCACTGTGTGCACAAAACCGACTTTTCATTTTTACGAAACGAAAATTTGTTTCCCTTGCAGCATTCGGCCCTGTTCAAAGTGGATTCTTCCAGTCGATAGTTATCACCAATTTAGATAGACATTTTATCAACATTTTTCTTAAGCTACTGCAGTAGGTAATTCCTGTTTATTTAATAGGGTTATTTGTGCAGTTAAAATCCATTGTATGTTCAAGCTGTTTCTTCGACGGAGCTAGAATTTGGCGTCGATTATGAATTGGCAAGCTGATGCACAGATAAAATTTCCTACAAAAATCTTAAAAAATTCAGTTACATAAGTCGATAGATAAAAACTAAAAATGTTTAAATATCATCTTAATTTTTCGTTTTCTTATCTTTCTGATTTTCCTACAAAAAATCGCAAACTGTCTAATCAGGCAGTATTTTCATTTATTGAATATAGATACATTATCTTTGCTTGGACGATTACACTTATCGGATAAAAATGGTGGTTTGTATAATTTCTTTTCCTATTTTTTCTTTGGCGAAGAATCGGATCAACCTCAAAATAATTATTTTCAAAATGAACAGGCCCTGTTGCTTTTGCCGAGATCCCATTTATCTCTGTGACAAAAATCAATCTATTGCTTTTTTTTCTTACTTCTTGAGCAGAAAAGGCTGGAACGTAATTGTTACACCCAAATACCAAACGTCCTTTTATTACTCATGGTCAAATCAATGTCCAATAATTGTGTGCAAAACTTTGCTAAGATGATTTTCCAGATTCATTCATTATCAGTCATGTAACGTCTTTTTTTTAAATCATCTAGTCGTGATTTCACTTTAGAGTCACACACTTTAAAATTCATGTGCACAGACGTTATTACATGAATTTAAATGGCCAAGGTAATATTTGGAAATTCTTTATTGTATGTTTACTTCAAAAAAGTTATGCTGTCGAAGATTACAGGCAATTATATTAGCTCTCTTACGTATCTTCTTCATCACAGTGCCAGCCTGCAAAGCCGGCTAGATAAACAGGCCCTGATGAAAAGGAATTATCAAGGTGTCATGTGATCAGTTTAGTCGTAGCCAGTTTTTTTCGCAGTATATTGGAAGTATGCAGTTTTTAATTTTTAAGCTTACCATAAATTTATTATTTTATTTTTGAAATTTTTATTTTTTATTTATTTCTATATTTTTTTGAATTTCTATTTATTTATTATTTGTATTTTATTTTTTTAATTTTTCTATTTATTGTAATTATTCAACTTTCATTTTTTAATACTACTATTATCAGTATTATATTATTTTTTAAATTACTATTCATTTATTTATTTAGGGGAGAGTGGGGCAAAACTGACCCCTTTTTACTTTACTATTTTTAATAAAATCGCTAATTAATATCTGTGAAATGTAAAAATTTTATTAGAATCTATAGTCTTTCTGGCATGTTGTAAAAGGTTTTCATACTCATTAGAGAAGTTTAAAGATATTGATTTTTCAAAAACATAGGTACGGTAAATTTTTGATCTGGACGAGTGGGGCAAGAGCGAAATTGGGAATCGTTCTTGCCCCGCCAGTCAGATTCGCGATTTATGTGGAATTGCCTTCCATTGACAGAAAATAGAATTATAACAACGACGAGTTCGTGAACGTTACATACGACACTACAGAACACCACCTTAGTTTGAAAAGATGAGGACAAATTATGGCAAGAATATCGATTACAAAATTACAGTGACATAAATTTTAGAACCCTCTTTTCAAAAAACATTCTGTATTCTTATGAAATCATTAAACTATGAACTTTGTTTTGTCCAACTGGTCGCTTGCCTCCTTAGCCATAAACAGTAAAAACCACTGCGGTTTTAATAAAGCCAGAAATGAAAAAAACGAAAATTCGCTTTTATCCCGGGAGTCGGTTTTGCCCCACTCCCCCCCTATTTGTTATTTTATCCTTATATAATAATAATAACAAATAAAATCACACAACAAATGTGCATTAACCTCTACGTTTCTTTATTTTTCATTCACATTTTTAGTAACTATCACATTTTTTTGCTTTACAAAATTGCTCATAAATATTTTACATGTTTTCAAGTTTGTTATCAAGTGTATCATTACATGAACAAACATCATTGTCAAAATTAATTTGACTTACTTGAATAGAACATAGCTTATGGAAAATTTTTAATTGCAAGTTGCATTTCTAAAACAAATTTTCGTGTGAAAATTTGCCATACAACCTAATTCTTTTATCAGTTCATAAGGGGTATCTAATATTTCTATTGATTTATCAATTTATAGTAAATTATTGCATATTTCACATTTACTTTTCTTCAATTGCTTTTTTACAACATATCCACCAATGTAAGTAATAACAGGCATCAAATTACTTGGTACACAAGTAAAAGAAAAATCACCTTCTAACACGACATCAAACAGGTGAATATCTACATAATTATGTGAAGTACATTCCATTTTTTAATTGAATATACTAAAGATTTTAATTGAATATCACGTTTTGAGAAGAAAATATAGCATGACTTTAAAGTCTAAGTGTTCTCTCACTTTCTAATAATTGCATGACGTGATAACCGGAGCCTTAGTGAAAAAAGGGGGGGGATTCTACCTGGGACCCAACCCAGGGCCCTTGTATAATAGCGTGTATCGGGCCTGTACAGAAACAGTAAGAGACATAAAACACAATAAGGAGGCAACATTGGCCCAGGGCCCATTTTACTAAGCTATGGCACTGCAAGTACCTATATGTAGCTCAAAATGTATGAAAAAAGCATGTTACATTGTTATCTACATAAATTTCGATCCATGATGCACTAAAATATCATATGAATATATATTTTATGTCAAATTCTGTTTATCTGCTTCAAGTAAAAGGTATGGAAAAGGCTATTTTATACTGACTGCCCAGTTTATTATCCAGACTACTTGATGTTCGTAGGGCTATTAGCTATGACTTTGCACTGCGAGTGCCAGAAAACCAGACCATTATAAACAGGGAAGCAAATTGTTTACCACGACAGAAGAAGTGATTTGTCTCTGAAGATATGGGTAAATGACGCGATTTAACAGCCTTTGAACGTGGGATGACTGTTGGCATTTGGAGGCATGGAGCATGTATCTTCAAAAGAGCTGTGTTCTTTAAATGTTCAAGAGCAACTGTTGTTAAAGTGTTTAAAGACTGTACTGTCAGCTGGCTACCTTGCTTTATACAAATTTCAGTTATAGATGCATAGATAGTCAAAGAAAAGTTGGTGCATATTATACCCTTGTATGCCACTCAGACTCTACATATTAATCTGTCAGTAGCAAAGGACCAAACGCTAATAGCAAGTGGACCAACTGGTTCTGAACTTGCAAATTGTGGCCATCAGCAACTAGTCAATGTTTAAGTAGAACAGAAAATGGCAAAAATGGTACAAGACACCAGGAGGGCACCAGTGTATCAAATTACTGCAGATTTTAATTAGGGATCTTCTCAAATGATGTCTGAATGCAATGCATTGTATGGGATATGGAAGCCGAAGGCCACTTGAACATCTTCGCTGTCTGCAGTTAGCAAGATAAAACATCTCCTATTCACACAGAAACACAAGAATTGGGCAATCAAGCATTAGAAAAAAGTCGTGTGGTTTGATGAATCACATTTCCAGTTGCATAATGCAGATTGCAAAGTGAGAATTCGGTAGAAACAACATGAAAGTCTGGACCAGACATGCACAATTACAATCCTTCAACCTGGTGGAGCCAGTGTTATAGTTTGGGGCATGTTTTCCTGGCATGATTTGGTCTCTTTAATCCATGTGGAAGAATGGCTAAATAGCTTTTCCGTGTTTTGCTTCTCAAAAAGGCGGCTTCATTCCCTCATTACCTTCCGTGGCGTCTCCATCAACGTCATTACGGAGAGAGAGAGATCGCGGGTAAATCTCCCCATATGCTGGTCAACTCCAGAAAAAGGAGGGAGGATAGGGGATAGTTAGCAAAACACCCACGATCCCACTACCCTAGTCCATACAATAAACATAACTCATGCTCTGCGAGCTATAACTCAGATTCTGCCGATATTATAACATGGATACTATGAATGAAAACAATTACGGAAAATTGTCAACTGTTCGTTATTCCACACTGACTTTCTCGTTTTCATTATTGCATTTAACTTGAAAAGATTAGTTCTAGATAGAGTAACTGTGCATTTAAGAACAGAATGAATTAAACTGAATATTACTAGATTAAATTCCTGGGGCTTCCTTCTGCTCCTTTATGGAAAAATGTATTTAGGAATAGAACGTTTAGCATCCCTGATTACCTATTATTTCCATTAATAGGGACTGTTGCTGCTCTGGTGAAAGATTTTTCACTGTCAATGAGTGATTTGGGTTCACATATCGAGGTATGTCAGTATAAGTAGTTTCTGCCTTCTTCATAGCAGGAATAGAATGATTTATAGAGTTCTCTTTTGTCGTATTACTGCCTGTCATTATTACAGGTTGATCACCTCATGTTTGTGCACCACATGGGTAATATCTACATCTCGGGGAGGTGCTATCAACTCCTCCGTTGATACCGGACTTTTATATTCCAGTCAGTTGACATTGATAACTATAAAAAGGTGTATACTTTTGCATCATAGATGACATAACTACAGGTGATTAATATGATGGTTGAGCATGCGGTGGGGGAAGGGCATTTTTTCGCTGCTCCTTGCTCTGCTCTCTATTCTCTTTAAATTCTTTAACATATCTAGCTATAGTAACTAATATTTCCTGCATTCCTGTCAATTGTTCACCCATCCATTGTCCTTCTTGTTCTAATTCCTGAACTGTTGCAAATAGTTTTTTCTGTTCTATTGCTTCTCCTCGCTTAGATCCTCCGATAATTTCATCGCTGGGGGTTGTTATGGAGTCATCCTGTTCCCGATTCTCCATCACTTCAATCATGTTTACATTCTTTGCGTTTTGTGCTCACCTAATGACTAAGGAATCACGAGGGGAGCTTCTAACTCTTTCTTCTTCAGTAACAGGTCCTAAACTCCATAAATTATACCCATATGGGGGACAAGCAGGCTCCTCTCATCTCACTGGTTCCACAGGGGATGGAGGAATAACATTAGCTCCGGGTATCTGTATATCCCTATGCCAAAATGTATAGTTTTCAATCGGAGGTTGAGGGGGTTCTGACTCAGGTCAGATTATGAGAAGATTCATTCTCAACCTCAAGATTAGGAGAAGATATATTCTCTACTCCATATGCAGGTTTAAGTCAAATGGCGTGAACCAATTGTTTATCTCTCCCAGTGACTTCCCGTATAATGAAACTAACTGGAGATAACTCTCTTACTAATTCATAGGGTCCTTTAAAATAATCGGCCAGTTTCTTTGTTAGGCCCTTTTTGACTAAAGGTGCATGTAAATATGCATAGTCGCCCACCTTGAATGAATAAGGTCGTGTCGAGGGTCATGATAGGCTTTTCTTTGATCCTGGTGAGCTTCAATGGCTTTACTAGCCACCTCGTATGAATCCTGCAGTCTCAGCTCAGCTTCATGAGCGTAATTGTCATCTAGATCATAAGTTGTTCGCCTGGGGGTCGTTAATATTTCTAACGGCAAGGTTGGCTCTCTTGTAATAATAAGAAAGGAGACTCTTTCACTGCGCTGTAGGGGGTGGAGTTATAAGTGAAGGCATTGTACGGGAGAGCATTGTCCCAGTTATATTGCTGCTTATTAACATAATGCTTCAACATGGCCACCATTGTTTTGTTATAACATTCTACAGCTCCGTTCGAAGCCGGATAATATGCGGTAGTGAATAAATTCTTGATTCCCAGTAATTTTCAAGATTCTTTCATTAATTGCGAAATAAAATTCGCTCCATGATCCGTGAGTAATTGAGTCGGGATCGAATAACGAGCAAACACTGTCTCTACTAATGCTCTTGTCTCAGCTTTCTGATCAGGGAGGGCAATAGCCTCCGAATATCGACTAAAATGGTCGACTAGAACAAGAATATATTTGTTTGCTTGATCTGATACTGGAAAAGCACCCACTGACACCCACTCAAAAAAAATAAGTGTTCAGCATTAGGAAAATTTTGAAAAGGTTGCTCCTTCCTTTTCAGAGGGGGGGGGGTCTTTTTCTGCAACTTTCACAGTTTCTACAGAATGCTTGAATATCTTTATTCATTCCTACCCAGTAAAACTGTTTATCTACTTTCTTCCTCATTCTCTTTGCTTTCACATATCCACTCATAGGTATATTATTGTACACTCTCATAACATTTTTATTTCTTATATTTTTCCGATACTACTATTCTTTCCTATTTCTCTCTCCTAGAAGAACTGATCTTTAAATTGTATAACATGTCATCATCATCGAGAAAATAACCCTTGGCCTCCATTGAACCATACTGCTTTAATCTGTCAATAATAGGGCTGAGAAATGTATCTCTCCTTTGCTCCTCTGCAATTAATTCACGAGAGATGGCAGGGCCAATGGCTACTCTGCTGAGACAATCAGCATTGCCATGTATGCGTCCTGGTTTGTGTATTATTTCAAAATCAAATTCTTGAGGCGTCATTCCCCACCTAGATAACCTCGATCCAGGGCTTCGGACATTAAATAACCCTTTCAGTGGTCGATGAACTGTAAGAATCTGAAAATGTCGCGCTGTTCAAATATACTCTGAACTGTTTTATGGCATACATAACAGCCAAGTACTCTTTCTCAGTGGTGCTGTAATTAATTTCGGTCTTTTTTAAGAGACGACTCGCATACGCGATAGGAAATTCTTCTCCGTCTCTCTTTTGTGATAGTATAGCTCCTAGCGCTAAATAACTTGCATCTGTAGTTACAATGAATTCTTTAGAGAAGTCTGGATTCAACATTGGCGCATTTTTTAAAACTTAAAACGCAGCTTCTTTTTCCTTTGTCCATTCTGTTTTCTCTGTCCTTCTGTTTTCTCTGTTTCCTCTGTTTAACTGAAACTACTTTTTTGTCAAATTTGTGAGGGGTTTAGCTAAATGGCTAAACGAGTCTATATGACAACGATAATATCCTGCTAATCCTAAGAAGGATTGCACTTCTTTAACTGTAGTTGGCCTAGGGAATTCTTTGACTGCATATATTTTATCAGGGTCTGGCTTTATACCTCTCTGAGATTATACGGCCCAAAAACTTAACTTCGGACTTCACAAACTGACACTTCTTTGGCTTCATTTTAATGTTTGCCTCCTTTATGCATTCAAATAAGAACTCTAAGTCCTTTAAATGCTGTAAATAATCAGCGGAATAGATCAAAAAAATCGTGCGAACTTGCCCTTTATCTGTCTAATATTATGCTCCGCAGTCCTTTCCCACACACTTGGTGAATTAGCTAATCTCATAGGTAATCGCTTGAATTCATATTTTCCTCCCGGGACTACAAATCCTGTCTTATATCCGTCGTCTATACCAACCTGAAAATATCCTTGGTTAGCATCTTAAACACTGAATATTTTAGCATTACCTAGCACTGAAAGCGTTTCTGATATCAGCAGTAATGGAAAAACATTAAGGTATGTTACCTTGTTTAGTTTTCTGTAATCGACAACGAAACTAAAAGTTCCATCCTTTTTCTTCACTAAAAGAGCTGGTGCTGCCCATGGCGACGATGATTCAGTGATAACATCATGCTTTAGTACATTGTCAATCATTTTATCCATGATTTTTCGCTGTGCGTACGGGATACGGTATGGAGCTTGAGCAATAGGTCTCGCATCTCTTGTGTCTATACTGTAATGAAAGACATGTGCATAACCTAAATCGAATTCACCCTGAGCGAAACATCCTCGATTTTTCCACAAAAGCTCCTCTAATTGTTCTCTTTCCTCCCTTTCCATATGATCAAGTTTGAAGAGATTTAGATATTCCTCTCTACTTAGTGCCTCCTTTGTCTTCTCTTTAATTCCGATCATATGATTTAATACAAAAGGGAGTTGTTCCGCTTCTATACTCCCCAATCTTTTCCGTTAGCTCCTCCTGAGAATAATTAATAAGTCTTACGGGTACTGTATGTTTTGACTTACTCTCTTTGGCCATCCGTAACCCTAGTACTGATTATTGCGTGGTCGATTACTCCTTGTCTTCCCTTGAAACCCTTTCCAGCCACGATTCCTTCATTCACTACTTTAGAGAGGGGTGGAATTGTAATTCTTTGCTTCAAATACACCGGCAAAGTTTCAATATATGCCTTTTCTTTCTGTTCTTTAGTGATTAAAAGGTTATTCCCTATCCTTTCCTCATCTCCTAAGATTTTTATTGCATTATTTCCATCCCTTATGACTTGTTCTTCAAAGTCAATAATAAACTTTCGAGCCACAAACGTATGTTGGCCAAAGATTCCATCACATTTCAGTGGCCATTGTTTATCCCATGCATAACACTCAATCTTATAAATTTGCTTACCTAAACCCATTGTGACCTCATAAGCTCTTTCAGTTGAAAACCCACGTCCTGTAATAGCTAATAACTCTAGTTTAGGTTTTTCAATGGGTCTAATTAAAAATCCGTCTTCCCTGAGTTTGCTAATTATATCTGTAGATAATAAAGTGATCTTAACACCGGTGTCAGTGAGCATTTTTGCCTACACATGACCCATTACAGCCTCTACCATTAAACAATTAGCATTTTCTAATTTATTCTTTTTAATTGGGTTTTTTTTATCTGTTTCGCCGAAGGAACCATTTGTTGTGTCATCATCGGTTTTCTTTTTTCTCTTATTATTTTAGATTTTGCCTGATTCTATTCTTTCTCTTTATTTTTTCTACATTCAGATTCACAATGTCCAATTTTATTACAGCTCGACAAATTTGGGAATGCATGCAAATTTATGGCGACAATGGTATTTAATCTATTAGTCCTGTTTTTTAGGACTATTAGTCTTGTTTAGGCGCAATTCTGCACATTCCTTTTGAATCGCTTGTCTCTCCCTTTTTTTCTCCTCTCTCTGCTGTGCATAATAATTATTAATCGCCTTTGTCACTGCTTCCTCAAGCACGTTATTTAATCTATTTTCTACATTATTAACAATACGTCCCTCTATTAACCCAACCACTACCTTCTCTTGCTTATGATGCATGCGTTCTATTTTTTCTGGCAATCCAACTACCTGTTCCCACGTCTCCCCCTTTGCATACACCATATTCCTCCAGATATTTTGCAATAGACCCTCCGCGAAACAGTGTTTCAACCTATGCATTATAATAGAATACCGCACCTCTTTCTTAGGCTCCACTATGTCCTCATCCTCCTCATCTTTCTTCTCCACCGGGGGTATTAATTGTCTTCCTAACGATACTAATCTAGTAGCATAGGTTTGAATATCTTCATCTATTCTTTGTACACAATTATTAAATTCTTTTTCTCTGTCTTCCAATGTTTTATCCCCAAACCTATTCATCATAATTCTCGAGGTCATCAAACCGGCCACTTTCTCTAACATAATACAGAACATTCCCGCATAATCTCAATTTTGCCATAGCCACAGTGGTCTTTTCATTCCACCCTCCAGCTGCTGCAACTTCTTCCACACAGCAGAAAAACGTTTCGATATCAGAGTTCCCATCACAAACTGGAATTTCTTGATATAGATCTAAATATTCCTGACCTAGGTTGATTTTTAAAGGGGGAATTATTTCTTCCATATTTTACAGTTTTTATGATTGTATCTATATATAACACCTCAATCTTACTAATAATTTCTCTTTACTCTCTTAGATTTCTCCACTCGTCGATAAAGGAAATTGGAACATCCTGCTCCAATGTCAGAGGATCGCCTCCCTCGTTTTAAATGCAAAGCTCAAAATAGAAACTTAAAAACTAAACTTAACAATGAAATTTCTTAATAGCTATAAAATTTTCCTTACCTGAAATAAACCTAATTTACTAATAAACCTGTTATGAAAAATATTTTCTATTTTTTTTTTACATTCCTAAACCAAGTAGTCAAAACAATATAATTATGATTTTAAAATTTAGTTGAAGACACACCATTGAATTCGTAACAGCTTAATATTTATTTTTCACGTCTGAGGGCCTTCTAACTTTTTGAAACATCCCTGTTCAGGCGCCATTTTGTAACATCCAGGGAGGGTTACTAATGTCATTTGCATATCTCCATAAAATTAATAATTCTTGCTCCAAGGATCCCTCATCCCCAGTCAACTTCTATGTACATAGACATAGGATTACTTGGGTTCTTGCCAGATGTGGCCTAGCTACTATCAGATTACTTCTAAACTTTTATTTTAAGGGTTACACACATCATGTTAATGAATTATTAATTGCTTTAATTCAATTGACTATTTGGTGGGATGAATTGAGAACAGACATTATTCTTAAGAAAAATAAACATTTTATTTGTATAAACAGGATAATATAATTCATAGTAAGTGCTTAAAAGTTTCAAACAAATTAATAAAAGTGAAAGATTATTTCTATTATTAGGATAATATGAGGTTAAATACTCCAATTGATTACATTAAATTCTAGTTCCGTTACAACCTTTACCTGTTCAAAGCAAGACATTTTTATATATGTAACACAACCCAATTAATTAAATATTGACTGAACACTAACTCAATAAAAAGGAATGATAATTTATAGATTTGACCAAGATATTCTGTTAGGCAAAACGAGTGCACATGCCATTACCCGTCTTCCTGGATCTCCAATGCTGTGGTACTTGTAGTGGTCTTCAATGATGGGCTCCACGATAAGTTAACTGAACTGATCCAAAATTGATAATAATAATTATAATAATAGCATTTTATTTCAGGTCATTTCTAACACTGATTAATAGTTTTTAAGGTTTGAGTGGAAAGACTCCACACAATCAGTCTCACCTTCGTCATATTATTCATTCCTTTCCATTCTCCTGGTCCCAACTCTTTCCATTCATCTGGCAGTAATCACTCTCTCGATACTTCTCTTCAACCTCACACTCAGAGTTCCATCCGAGTCTCAGTCACTCGCTGATATTGTAAAAAGAAACCATCTCATGTTAATTGGCTGGTATCAAAGAAGGTGATCAAACGTTGCCATCACAGGGCTCACAATTCAAGCTGGAGAAAACGATAGGGGGAGGGAGCCACTTGACAGAGCTCTAAAGGAAAAATATCTTCATTTGATGACAGGAAATCTCACATAGAGTTTCCAATTTGGCTTTTCCAATTAATAGTCGGATTTATAATAAAATTTAGAATACGTCTGGCAATTAAAGTTGTTTAAGTCAAAGTTGCTTCCTTCTGGTGTTGCTAGTTGATCAAAGTTGAAAAATCAAAACGTTGTATGAAGAGGTCTAACTAAAGCATGATTTAAGATAAATTCTAAATATGGATCAAAAATGTTCTTTAGAGGGGGGGTTCGTCACATTTGTGATATATGCTTCTGAAATAAATAAACATAATAACAAATATATATGTTACAGTCAATGTGTGAAATCCAGCAATCTATAGAATTCCTAGAAAATGTGTAGAATGCCTAGAAGGTAAGGTCTTCTCACACCATAATTTTCCGCCAATGCAAACATCTTGGGTCATTGTTTGATGGTGGCAAAGCACGTGAGTGTCATAACCATCAAAAATTATAATTACAGCTTTTTCACATTGCTTTCGTACTTTTTCACGAACGTTTAGTACATTTTCACAAACATTTAGTACATTTTCACGAACATTTAGTACTTTTTCACAACATTTAGTACTTTTTCACAAACATTTAGTACGATTTCACAAACATTTAATTCATATTTATAATAGAAGGTCTAAATTTACAGAACAATTACAGACAATGGTCAATTACAGGCAATCATTCATTCGTGAATTTCTCATGAATCAGAGGCTGAGGTCAGAAAATGTAACCAGTGAAAAAACTGTGACGTCATTTTGAAGCAGTCAAAAACTCAGCTGCAGTTAGTGCTCCTATGCCTAACCAGAAGAGAAAATAACTTTATCCCTGGTCCTAACCGAGAAAAAGACGGTTAGTTTAGTGATAATTCTCGCTAACTCTTCTCCCGGTGAAGGTTTTAGACCTTACCCAGATTCCGTGTAACACGAGAGAATTCAAGGTCTCAATCGCGTCAAGAACTTGTCCGCCTCACCAACAGGCTAAGTAGAAGAGATAGCTTCGCATAGAAAATTATGACGTAATCACGAATGAAAATGTAAAGCAGACGAGATTTAATACTAACTGATTAGATTTAATTAGTATTAGAGCTCGATGGAAGCAGCAAACGACTGATAGTTGAAATATGTAGATACACTGAAAAGATACCGGAAAGATATGTAAGCAAATATTGAAGCAACTGTTTTTAGCTATGTTTATGGCTGCATCTATTAACCAATCAGAAACACATACACAAAATGCAGTCGTAAAAGTTTCGGGTAAGCACTTCTGATTGGCTTATGGATCCAGCGGTAGTGTAAAATCTGCTTCAATATTTGTTTACTTATGTTGATGCACAAAAAAATTAAACATTGCTTGTAATTATTCTGCAAATTTAGACCCTTTATTATAAATATGAATTAATTGTTTGTGAAATCATACTAAATGTTTATGAAAAAGCACTAAATATTTGTGAAAATGTACGAAATGTTTGTGAAAAAGTACGAAATGTTTGTGAAAAAGTGCTAAATGTTTGTGAAACTGTACTAAATGTTCGTGATAAAGTACGAAAGCAATATGAAAAGGCTGTATAAATTATCGCAAGACAGTGTAATAACGGGAGAGTGTACAAACAACACAACAGCAGAAAAAAAAGATGAAGTAATGCAAGAGACAGAGCAATGGTGAAGCCATGGTAATCAAAGAGGGAGCTGCAGGTTAACGGGGCAACCATTCGACGTGTGGTGCATGAAACCTTAGTTACAAGTCGTATGTCCGACAACCAAGAAGAGTCGACTGGCAAGGGCCAAGCACCTCTTCAACAAGCTGAAGCAACCGGAGGAACCAAGCTGTGGTTCTTCTCCGATGAGAAAAACATTGTGCAAGGCCAGAAGGTAAACCAAAGTGCCAAAATATGAAGCGTTTTTGTGTGAACAAAATTAGGTATAATTTTAAATGCCTTTCCAGCCTTTCGTTCTGTGTCAATTCTTCAATTTCAATTGTGATATCATTTTTTTTCTGTAAGAATATCCTGTCCTTTATTTGGTATTTTTTTTCATTCTCAAATGCGTATTAAGCAATAATGGCTCTTTTTATTCTTAAATGTCACTTGTCATTCTGTATAATGCCTGGGAATTGTACAGAATGCTTAGGATAAGTATGTAACATCTTCACAAGAAACTGATATTTTATTTCAACGCATTACAATATATAAATGATAAATTAGGCATGGGATCACATATCTTATATGCTTAAAGAAAGATACAGGTGGTTTTCCTGCTTGGCACGTACAACACACTCCCAAAAAAGTTGGGACAGCACGGCGTTTACCACGATGTGGCATCACCTCTCCTCTTGATGACACACTGTAATCTTCTGGGCATCGATGACACCAATCTTTCTAACACCGTAACCATAATTCTGTCCCATTCCTGTTGGTTATAGGTTTTCAGCTGTTCAACTGTCCGGGGTCGTCGCTGTCGTAGTTTTCGTTTAATAATATACCAAACGTTTTCTATAGGCGACAGATCCGGGCTGCAAGGGAGCCAATCCAACATACGAATGCGCTGCCGACGTAGCCATGCAGAAGTTATGCGCGCTGCATGCGGTCTGGCGTTGTCTTGTTGAAATATACACTGACGTCGTCCAAACAGGCGCCTCTTAGATGGCACCATAGCTTGTTCCAGGATCTGTATATACACTTCAGCATTGACGGTGCCATTGCAGATGTGCAAGTCTCCCATTCCATGGCCACTAATACAGCCCCAGACCATGACAGATGGTGGTTTCTGTACCGAACGCCTGTAGCACGCGGGAATATCCTTTTCGTCTTTGGTCCGGAATGTATGGCGTCCATTATTTCCGTAAACAATCGTAAAGGTTGATTCATCGGACCATAATATGTTCTTCCAGCGTGCTTGGGACCAATTGCGATGGGCTCGAGCCCATATCAGACGGCGACGTTGCTGTCGTTTGTTGATGTATAGCTTCCGTTGTGCACAGTATAACTTAAGTTTGCATTTGTGGATGCACCGGCGTACAGTATTCAACGATGATGGCTTCCCGAAGAAATCGCGGGCCACGTGGCTATGTCCATAATCGCATCATTCCTATGCGTGACGCAGTGACGTCGGAGGATCCGAAGAGCTCGAGCATTCAGAATAGGTTTTCTACCTTGGCCTTTCCGAACTGTGATCTCACCACTATCTCGGTAGCGCTTGATAATATTATGTACTGTAGATGATGACAGGTTAAATCTTCTGGCTATTGCATGCTGAGAAACGTTGTTTGTGAATTCTTGAATGATTCGAACACGAAGATCTTCGCTAACTGGCTTGCCTCGACCCATCGTTCCGAATAAGTTACCTGAATGACGGATGGCAACTCTTATTTATACGGAATGTAGTACGACGTAATCATTCTAGATTATTCCCAAACAATTCGGAAGGTTCCACTAATAACGGCGCTTTCTACAACATATGTCCCTACTATTTTGGAACGTGTTGCAACACCCCCATTCAAAATGAACGTCCCGGCCACGATACAAAATGTTTTGGTGCACACAGTATATTTATGTCATTTCATAAACGTATCTGCTATTTTGTATTCGCGAGAAAGTTTTGTTACATCATCCCTTTTTGTTTTTTCTATATATTTTGCACTGTCCCATCTTTTTTGGAAATGGGTATTGTAAGTACATGTCGTGCATTTATGTATATTTATGTAAATCTCCAGCACATTCGCGCAAACATTTTGAAAATGTGCGGACCAATCTGTCTTCTCTCCACATAAGGTGCAGGAACTTGTTGAAAGGCTGTTGTTAATGAAACCTCGTGGCTTTGTTCGATCTTCACCATGCAGCGTTTAGATATGCTGTATCGAATTCTGTTGCTAATCCATTTCACACTCATTCTGTTGCTAACTTCATTTACTAACCAAATTACCCTCCTGTGAAGGGTTAATTGGTTAACTAAGACACTTTTTAAAAAACTTAGCAATCATATTTTGAGGTTGTAATTACTGGCAGAGCTTAAACACATACTGAACTTTTGTTGATAATAGTTTGGAGATGATGATGCCAAAAAAGCAGAAAATAAAAAATAATGCTGAAAGTTAAACAATTCACCCTGTTCTACTCTAAATGTGAATGAGGCAGGTCTTTTTTAAAAAACGTGGTGGTAACTTTTTGAAAAGTACGCATTCCAAGTGTGATTGATTGACTGAGCATTTCTGTTAATATCTATGGAAAAAATTACATGACCCAAACTTTTTCTTTTTCTTGAGTGATGTAACCCATTTATATCTTTTTAAAAAAGTTTATCAATCAATTTAAAAAAGGTTTTATCTTATAAAGAAGAATCAATCATAGCTCAATAAGGAGAGGGGGGGGGGTCAACTAGGGTTGCCACCTTTTGCGGAATTGTGGTTTCTGTGCTCATTTTCTTTGATATTACCGTTTGTCCATAGTTTTTGGCATTAGACCATTAGTAACACCAGGGTTGTTTCTTAAAGCACATTCCACAACTATCAGCTATTGGATTTCTCAAATCTTGTACATCTTTCACCGGAGTAAACTATTTCAGATGGTCCCATAGAAAAAAATTTCAAAGGATTTATGTCCCGGGATCGAGCAGGCCGTAATTGAGGCTGACCTCAATCAATCCAACAGAAATGATACGTTGCATTTAAAAATCCACGAGCAACCATATAGCGCTGATTTTAATATTAAATAAATAGGTAAACTGATAGCGTTTTCAATATCCACACTAACCTCGCATGAATGTTAAAAACAGCCATAATTGGAATGTTTTTAAAAGATATCAGTATTTTTTTGGTGGAAAAACCTTTATTGCCTTGTATTCGTAAATTTTATATTCCAAGCAAAGTAAAAATTCTTTAGAAATAAAGAGGTCTTTCTTTCAGAATTATAATACCTAAATCAGTTTTATTAAAAACTTTGTAAAGAATATAAAGCTAATACATGTAACTTCCGTGATAATAAAAAAAAAATGAGAGTAATACATATATGCATGAAAAACTACTTTTTTAAAATGCTGATATAAAGTATTATGTAGCATTTTCATATAAAATGACAACTGTTTAAGATAAAGTTTATAAAATCATAAAACTCAAGAATAATAAAATTCAAGAATAAGAATTATAACTCTTCTAACTTTACCAAGTACAATGAGTGCTCTTCCTTATGAGAAAACTTGACAAGAAGAAATTTCAGATGCTTCATGATTAATCCAATCACGAAAATAATTAACATGTGTGTAGATTCCAGGGTAAAGTGCACTTGCACATCCCCAACCGTAGGATACGAGTCCAATTATTTGCCATCTTTGTCCGTCCATTGTCATTAAAGGTCCTCCTGAATCACCCTAAATATTATTAAAATTTGGAAATTAAAATTTTGAAGAATATAGAGAATTTAAATAACATTAAACAAAATAATATATATGTGATTTTCTATGTTCATTCAAATTTTAATGTATAACTTTAATTTCGTCTTTACCTGACAAGAGTCTTTGCCTCCACTAGCAGTTCCCGCACAGATCTGACTATTCCAAATAAAGTGTTTATAGGCTGCCAGACAGTGATAATTGCTAAATACTTGCACTTCCACTTTGCGGAGGACTGTAGAAATAACATTGCTTCCTGTGGAAATAGATAAGCAGAGGAATATGATAATGTAAACCTAATTTTTTCTTAATTGAAAAACTGCAATTGAACAAAGAGAGGTAAAACCATGAAAAAAGTTGACATTTCAAATAGTGACTATCCTTTGTCAAAGCTTAATAAAATGTCTCCATTTGGAACTTAACGATACTATAGTAGGCATTTTCTGTTTCCTAAACCCTTTTAGAAAGGGAAAATTTTGATCAAAAACGGGAAATTTGCGCTAATTTATTCAAAAAATTTTTCTAGCCAAAGTATATCTAATTATGACGAATTTTTTTTGCATAGTTTTTATTGAAGTTTAGGCCACTATATGAAACATTATATTTTATATTATGTGCATAATTTATTTTTAAAAATAACTCTGAAAAATACAAATACGAGTAAAGAAAAATTAATCTTATTTTAATGAATTTTTAGGAAAAAAACGAAAATTATTTCCAATTAGTAAGTAAGGCCGAAAATGTGAAGTATTTCATTGTCTGTATGAGAATTAAAAAATAATTAAGAAATTTTATTTATTATCAACGTTATGAATTTTTTCTCATAACTATGTGGAGATTTCAGGGGTTTGAAGTTGGCGCCATGACGTAATTTAATGCTAGTTGACGTAATTGCGTAGATCTAACTACAACCAATCAAAATCCAGGCCCCACCACCATCCACCAGAGAGCTTTTGGGAATGTGATTTTATGTGCATTTTATACAAAAACATAGCGCTTGTAAATTGCATATATGCTAAAATAAAATTAAATATTCATTTATTATTATAAAATTTGTATTATTTTTATAAAATTCAATGACATGTGTTTATAAACATGAAAATTCATATAGAAACAAATGAATACTGTTTACATTTTCAAATGAAGCTAATTGAAAATGAATTTATGTGCGAATTTTAAATAAATTTACAATCATTTTGGATATTGTAAATATAATTTTACAATATATTTTAATTTAAATTTAAAAGCATTTATAACAATTTGGTGCATAAACGATAAAACAATTTTTTGGTTCAATTGATGTTTTATTATTCATGCAAAATAATGAAACGTTAACCAAAAATTTCTAACTATAATATAAACATTCTGAATGCATATATACTAGTCCATTTACTAGTATTTACTAGTCCACATCCAAATTATAAGTCTTAACGTGACGTGAACAATTCTTTATAAAGTAAACAATAAACGGATAAAAACAAAATTACATTCCAACTTTCTAAGCCTTGAAGCGGCCCTGTAGAGGAGGAGGGGGGGGATTTCGGAATGCATTCTGCAATGACGTCATCATGGCGGCAGTCACACCTTATTGTTGTGAATCTGCCTACATTTTACTTTATTTTTATTTTCTAAATTCATTTTATGAATTATCATGATTCTTAAAATAAAGAATAGATTCTGAGGATTAAAATAAAAATAAGTTCCTTATACCCAACTGCAATAACAATCTCGCAATTTGGCGCGAAAGTTCAACTTCGCGAAATCGAAAACAAAGAGAGCACTCAAATTACAAGGATGAAGTAAAGGTAAGATATAAAATTTTTTATATATATTTATGCAGAAAAACTTTTATGGAACAATTAAGGAAGCTATGAAATTTCATAAAAAGCAGGTTTTTATTAAGTAGAGAGTAAATATATTTTAAAATGATGAAGTATGTAATGGATATATAAGATCGACGTTTAGTTTGTAACATCCATGCCTGTTCATTTTAAATTAATTATAAAAATACAATATCTCATTCTCTAAGCTAATTATACTGTATTATTATAGAGAAAGGTTTCCTGTATAGAATACAGTAATTCTCATTTTCTTGGACTGAATAATTAAAAAGATAAAAAATTTCATTTCTGACTATATTATAAAATCGAGTAAAAGTGCCACATGGCACTGGCCGTCTCAAAATGGTTAACTCCGCCACCTGCTTTTCCAATAACACTGTACATGGTGAAAAATGCATTTCAGATGAAAACTAGTATTAAAGCCCGTTTTAAGAACAAAAAAATAAAAATTGATTGACTGCTCGACTATTTTTTCATAATTTAATTACATACAAATCTGTTCTATGCTTCCTAATAAAAAAATAGCAGTGTTAAGGTCAGTTTTAAAAATGGAGAAAAAACCATTGGGACAAAACTTTTTGTTCAATGAGAGAAAAATTAATTTAACTATGTGCACTGTAAAAAAAAGTGTTTAAAAATTGTAAAAAATTTAAAAAAAATACTTTTTAAAATTTGGAATCAGAAAATTTTTCGAAGAAATGCATAACGGAAAGGTGTTGAATTAGTTTAATAATAATAGATAATAGTTATTAAATAAAAATGAAAAGTAAAATAATAATTAACAATTAACAAAACAATTAATAAATAATAAGTAAAATCAAAATAAAACTAGGAATATAAAATCAAATAAAAAGCTGACATTTCGGATAGAGACTATTCTTTATCAAAGCAAAAAGGATAATTTTCTAAAGGCAATTAGAATATTACAGAATTATCCTGAAGTTATGAAAAAAGTATTAAAGCATGCCTTTATATATAGTTGGCATAGGGAACAGTAAGATGGTATTGGCTGAAAAAGCAGAAGAGGAATTTGAATACGTGTTGGGATAGGCCAGGAAGGAAAACAAATAGGAGGCAATAAGAGGGCACAAAAATAATGCAATAGGATAACACATACAAAATTAAAATTATAAAAAAGTTTAGGAATGATAGGGTGTCTAGCAAAACGGTTTCGTAAAATTTTCTGGGAAAAAAATAAATAAATAATAAAATAAAACAGAAACAGTACGTTGGAGAGACAGGCAATACCATACGTTCCAGATTTGCCGGGCATAAGTTCGATATTCTTAGCAATGCTGATCCCAGTGTCGCTAAACATTTTAATTCCCCTGGTCACTTGTTACAGGCCATCAGCCTTTATATTCTTCGTAGTAACTTCCATAACAAAAAAGAAAGAAAGCGATTTGAGTCTTATTCTTATTTGGAAATTTAATTCCCTCACCCCTAATGGCCTTAACCTTAGCAAAGGCACCATTCCCTCATTACCTTTCCTATATTCCTCTTCAACTTCAGCTATTCCCTAATTTGTCGCAGGCTCTCTGGGCTATTTTTTTTCTTTTTCTTTTTTATCTTGTCTCAGTTTTAATGTTCTGTCATATCTTTCTACTTCTATGTTCATTTTTTGTCTGTCCCTGTACTTTTTTTCATAGGCTCTCTGTACTCTTTTATTTTAGTGACCTTTTTATTACGCGATAGTATTTTACAGGGTGACTAACGACTGTCAAAAAAATTGTGTAACCAACAACGGCAGGTATTTTTTCAGGGATAATTTTTTTTTCCCAGGGAATTTTATGAAACCATTTTGCTAGACACCCTGTCTTTCCTAAACTTTTTTATAATTTTAATTTTGTATGTGTTATTCTATTGCATTATTTTATGTCGCCCTCTTATTACCTCCTATATGTCCTCCTTCCTGGCCTATCCCAACACGTCTTCAAATTCCTCTTCTGCTTTTTCAGCCAATACCGTCTTATTGTTCCCTATGCCAACTAGATATAAAGGCGTCCTTTAGTACTTTTTTCATAACTTCAGGATAGTTCTCTAATATTCTAATTGCCTTTAGAGAATTATCCTTTTTGCTTTAATAAAGGATAGTCTCTATAAACGTCAGCTTTTTATTTGATTTTGTATTTCTAGTTTTATTTTGATTTTACTTATTATTTATTAATTTTTTTGTTAATTGTTAATTATTATTTTATTTTTCATTTTTATTTAATAACTAATATTTATTGTATTCCAGGGTTTTTGTGTCTCGTCCTTTTCTCTTATAAATATCTGCTCATTTAATAACAATACTAATACAATATGACTCGTTTAAAAGGGCAATATTCGGACAATTTAGGAAGAAAGGGTCACTTTGTGATTCGGCCTTGAATACTCCTTTACCTTTCTTCTTATATTTTCGATTTTTCATATGCGAGCCAAAAACACTGAGGACAGATGAAATACATTGGGACAGTAGTCCAGAAATGTATTTTGTAAATTAGCATTTGCTGTTGTTGGTGGGAGCTCTACACGCTCAATCAAATTAACAAAACCCATTGAATGTAAAACCATGATGTTACAAACTGATCCACGCACACAAAATTTCATTGACATGTAAAAAACTGAATTTTTGAAAAAGAAAAGAATTTAAAGTAAAAGAAACTGCAAAACTGGGACTCATCCCCCCCTCTTTCCCACCCCAGCATCTCCTACACGGCCAAAATAATCACAGGAACCGTGTCTATAAACGGGACAGACAGACAGCACTTGAAATTATTAATAGTGGGTGGGTGTATGTATGGATGGATTATTATTTTTTATTATTTTGTTTATTACTGTTATTATACCTGGATATTACTAAGGCTTTTGATAATGTGAACGTCCCTCTGCTTATGATTAAACTGAGACATATTGGTATGGCAATTTCTGCAATTTATTGGTTTAAGACATGCTTATTGGTCGGACTTTTAATCTGAGGTTTCAGGATCAATAAATTGTCCAGTCCTTCCTATAAAGATTGGCGTCCCGCAAGAGTCCCCATTGGATCCCTTACTCTTTAATATATTTTTCGCTGATCTTCCACATATTTTATTGCGTTTTCACTCTAGAGCGATTATTTACACTATGATGTTAAACATTTTTTATGCTATTAAAGATTGGAACTATTGCCTTGAGCTTCAGAAGGCGCTTTCTCGAGTTTATCAGTGGTTAAGTGATAATGAATTAAAACTAAATGCATCAAATTCTTTTGTGATGTCTTTTAGATGCTCCACCGCCCCTTTTATATTTAATTATTGTATTAAAAATAATATCTTGGCTCGAACCAATAGTTTGAGGGATTTGGGAGTAGTCTTGTCCGACAACTGCTCTTTCACTAATCATTTACATCTAATTTATCTGGATATTTCGTGTTGCATTGGATTCATGAAAAGATCTATTCATTTTTTCTTTGATATTAGAACATTTTTTAATCTGTTTAAGGCTTATGTGATAACAAAAATAACCTAATGCGCCTGGATTTGGCATGGTGGTAATTCTCAAGCCTTGCAAAAAATCCAACGCAAATGCTCTAGTTTTAATGTTTTCTGAGAAAGAATTTAGGTAATCATGTGTTTTTAATGCAGAATCATAATGTGTTTAATATTCAACGCATTATTAGTAAATGTTTTCTGAATATTCTTGTGTTTTTCATGGAAGACTGAACATTGCACCTTTGGTGAATGATTTTAACTTTCAAAGTCTGAGGTTGACAAGTAGCGGTTATGTACCTAATCCCTCTCTTAAATGGAAAAATTTTATTTCGCATATTGACCCTCTAAATAAAATTCTAACTAATTATCTTGATCATTATAATGACATTAGCATTTTGGCTTCTAATGATTTTTATTTTTACTTATTTTCTTGATTGTCTTTTTTTTTTCACTCTCCTTAATCTAATAGTTTCATCAATCCCGGTTTAGGCTTCGGCCTGTTGGGGGACAACTTGAGGTTCATCAGTGTAGTTGTCTATGATGGTTCCCCTCAGTTGTTGTTAAATTATTATTATTAACCAATATGTCTCAGAATTGTTTATCAGTGTAAAAATCGTTGTATAAAGTAAATTTAAATTTTGTAAACGATTCTTGTAAATTTTGTAATAATTATCTTGACTTAAATGGAATAAAATTGAAAAATTGAAATAAAAAATTATTATTATTATTATTATTATTATTATTATAAATTGGCCTCTAGAAATATTATAAGAAAGATTTGATTACCATGTCGTTGTAAAAATCTTGGTAAAAAAGTAAATTTAAATTTTGTAAATGATTCTTGTAAATTTTGTAAAATTATCTTGATTCGAATTGAAATTGAATTGAAAATTGAAAAGATTCAGAACTATGACTCTCTTTTTCAAACTGAGTGTTTTAATTTTGTTACTAAGTTACTCTCTGGAAAGATTGATTGTCCTGACGTTTTATATTGTTATTTTTATTGTAGTAGACGAGGTTGTAGCTTTCGACCATTTTTATTTTCTTATCATGATGGCTTTTTAAAAAATTATATAACGTCTTTTATTTCACTTTTTTAATTTGTGATTTGTGACTTTTGTATTGTTTTATATGTTTTCTTTACGAGGAGTTTGTTGACCTATTGGCTCTCCCAACCTCGTTTTCCCATTCTTTAATTGGAATAAATTGATTGATTGATTGATTGATTGATTATTATTATTATTATTATTATTATTATTATTATTATTATTTGTTATTATCAATCTTCTCTGCTTAATGATCAATTTTCTCAACTAAAGCAAACAATTGCCAAACTTTCAGCATTAGAAATTCAACATGTACGAATGACCTAAAATATCTTGTCACTCCCTCAGCATCATTTGAACTCCTCGTTCTCTCATCCTATTGTTGAAAACTCGTGGAATATCATTCAGCATAAAGATATGGTGGAGGAGAGTAGTGAAAAATGCCCATTAATTCCGAATAATCCAATAACTCAAGATATATCATTACCAATACATTCCTGTAATGTTGTCAATTTTGGTACTCCATCTGCTAAAGTTCAATCTGATTCAATGAACCAACAAATTTCTAATAATCATGGTGGTAAAACCCAGTGCGGAAGATTCACCAACAATACTGTTGGGAAACAACTTGCACATTATAATATAAGTTTTGAAACTACAGAAGATTTGCCTGAAAAGTACACTGCTATGCAAGGTTCTGGGACTAGCCTCACTCTCCAATCGGCACAGCACAGTGTTTCTTACCACAAACGTTTTATCACCCTCTTGATGCCTGACACTACTGAGGAAAATGTGTTGCAGCACATTTCCTTTTTTTCTCTATCACAAGTTGTTTGCCACAAACTAAAACCAAAGCGCCCTCATTACGCCTCATTTTATATTCCCGTTCCTAGAACTGAGGTTGATAAATTTTATCTATCAACAAACCCGCCTCGTGGAGTTTTAGTTCTGCCTTTTAAGGGTCGGCTTAACCCCAAAGGTTTGTATAATCCGTTGCCTGTAACAAATGGGAAATCGATGTCTTTGGCTGGCAAAATGAACAAGATGACAAAATCAGTTGTTCATGAAAATAAGGCTAAGGATGCATCTCCTTTGTCAAATGTTGCTTAGATGGATTCGGAATTATGCCTAACTAATCCTCAATACTAAGATCAAATTACGCCTACTTCAGATCGGAAGGCTCAGTTGACTTAGTTGGTAAATAATTTTATTAATATGGAGATTTACTATCAGAATTGCAAGGGCCTTCGTACGAAGCTTTCTACTTTGTACCAATCAGTTCTGTTGGAAGATTATTCTATTATTGCTTTCAGTGAAACATGGTTCGTCTCAGATATTGCTTCTTCTTCTGCGTTTGATTCGGGATACACTATTATCCGTATGGAGAGTACATTTGCCTCATTCGGAGGGTAGTTGCTCTTGCGATTAAAACCGATGTGTGTAGTCTCCCCATCTCTAGTTCAATTACTGAAATTGATAATGTTTGGCACAAAGTTATTAGTCAGGATGGAGGTTCACTTATGATTGGCTGTCTTTATTTTCATCCTGGTCTTAGTGCTGATGGCATCAGGAGTGTGTAAGGTTCTCTCATTGATATGATTTTAAAGTTTAAAGGTTCAGTTCTTCTTGTAGGAGATTTCAATATCAACTTAGCTTCAGAAGGTCATTACGGCCACTTAAAACACTCTCTAATTTGTGATTCTTTAGCTGTTTGTGGACTTCAGTTGTTGCTGCCCTTTGAACAGAATCCTGAAGTTGTGCTTGATGCTGTTGTAGCAAATATTCATGCATCTATTACTACTCATAAAGAAGAAAACTGTCTTGTGCGCCTGACAGCCAGTATCACAATGCTTATGTTCTTCGCATCAATCATTCCCGTAATTCTAAAATTCCTATAACTTTGCCGAAACAGTTATGGAAATTTAAACATGGTAACTATACTCTTTTATATGATTGTGCTCACAGTACGGATTGGACAGTTTTGCTAGAATGCACCGACGCTGATACTGCCGCTGGGTGCTTTCATAACACCCTTTTTCAAATCATGAGTGAAGCCATACCAGTTGCTCCTGCTACAAGTAGAAAGTCTAGCAGGATTTCGCCGGAGCTTACCAAACTCATTAAAGCCAAGAATCGCATACATAAGAAGCTTAAGACTTGTAATCACCCTGATCTTCGTGAAAAATTCTCCTCACCACATAAACAAAGCAAAGAGCTTCAGCGGCAGAATTTTCGTACTTACATTAACACTATAGAAAACAGCTGCAACTCCCACCCGATTAAATTATTGAATTATGTCAACTCCAAAAGAAAGGATCGACATACTATAACTACTATCACTACCTCTGCTGGTTTTATCATTACTGAACGTTTGGATATTAGTAACTGTTTTGCCCAGCATTTCAGTGAATCTGTCTCTACTTTTTTCAACACACCTATCGGAGGACAGTCTACTTACTGTTGCCCTATTGATAACCTCATCTTAAACGAGTTCACTGATAGAGATGTTGCCTACAGCATTAATAGATTATGAGCCAAGCCTTGCAATTCTCCGACAAAGGTTCCTGCATTTATTCTTAAAGGCCTTCCAGATGTGATAATATTTCCTCTTAGGCATATGTTTAATTCGTGTCTAAAAGCTGGCCACTATCCTAATATTTGGAAGAGTGCGATTGTGGTTCCTGTCTTTAAGGGTAGTTCTGCCAAACGGACCGACATTGCTAGCTATAGGCCGATCTCTATCCTTCCACCCACTGCTAAAGTCTTTGACAACATCATTCATAAATATCTTCTACAACATGTCCTTCCTCATGTTCCTGCGTGTCAACATGGTTTCATTCCCCGACGTTCCGTTGTGAGCAATCTTCTATCTCTCACTACTCATGCTCATGATGCTCTTGACCACTAGCAGCAACTTGACGTATTTTACTTTGATATGCGAAAGGCGTTCGACTCTATCAGTCATGAGTTACTAATTAAAAAATTGCGTGTGTATGGGATTGTTAATGGACTCCTTCGGATAATGCGTTCTTTCCTGTTGGATCGACAGGGTGTTGTATCTATACGACATCATTTATCATTACCCTATAGGCCTCTCTCTGGTGTTCTACAGGGTTCTGTCCTAGGGCCTTTATTATTTTATCTTCACTGCTGACCTACCGAGCTGATAAGAAACTTCCATATATTGATGTAGTATGCAGATGATGTGAAACTTTTTGCTAACATTAAAAATAGTCTTGATGCTCACCTGCTTCAGCAGGACATTTATAGCTTATGACGTTAGTGAGAGCAGAATGATCTTGCAATTAATGCAACCAAATGCTCTGTTCTTACTGTGACAAAACAGACCAATTTTATCGAGTTCTCCTGTTCTGTTCGTGGAAACGTGCAAGTTGCCAAACCCTGTGTCCGTGATCTTGGCGTAATCATTGATAGCGCACTTTCCAATAATTTCCATGTTGACTCTGTTCGTCTGAAGGCTTACAGAGCCCTTGGCACCATTCTGCGCAATGGAGCTGATTTTCGGTGCCCTTCCACATTTGTTCAGCTATATCAGAGTCTAGTTTTACCCATTTTGTCCTACTGTTCTGTTTTATGGAATGGGTTCAAATCGGCAGTCTTTTAAACTGGACAGGGTGCAAAATGTCTTCCTCCGGTTTCTGAAGCAGAAATTCCCGAATTTTGATATACCTTCAGATCTGTGTGCACTCTCAGACATTAAAATGAAGGCTAATCTTGCCTTTCTTAAGAATGTTTTAGTAGGGAAGGTGGATGCTCCGAACCTTCTCGAGTCCATTTTCATTCGAGTACCATCCCATACTACGAGGAAGCCCGAGATGAAGCTTTGGCCCCCTATTAAACTCAGAGATAAATTTCGTCTGGACACAATGTTCAGAATTCAAAAACTATACAATGAGAATTCTGATGTCATTGATTTGTTTAATTAATTTGCATCATCATGTTACTACCTGTGTTTGTGGTTATGGTTGTATTTATTGATTATCATTATTGAATTCATGCTTGTCCTTTTGTATTTTTGTATTTTTTTGTCTTATTATTAATTTTTTTTCTGTTGTTGTTTTGTAATTACTTTCTTAATCTTAATTTTATTTATTTTATATTTTTATTTTTTAATTTTTTAATCTTGTAAATCTCATTCTTTTTGCTCGCTATTATAGTTCCGTGTTCGCTTGATTTAGCTTTGTGAACACAATAAATAAATTGAATTGAATTATTATTATTATTATTATTATTATTATTATTATTATTATTATTATTATTATGAATTATATTAGAGAACACATCACAACAGGAGAGAAGTTGATCTGCCACAAATTGAAAACCAAGCATTCATCCTATGCATCTGTCTATTTGGAGTTTCCAGTTAGCCTCAGATCAAGATTATACAATGAGACTTTCTGGCCATCGGGTACTCTAGTAACAAATTTCTATGGAAAATTGTATGGTTCACAAATTAAAATATCTGAAACACCCAAGGCAGCCGAGCTGGATGATACGGAGGAATCAAAGATAGAAAATAGATTATAAATGGAGCTTAATATCGTATATCAAAATGTCCGGGGTCTTCGGACAAAAATCCATGAAATTAAAGAATTTTTATGCTGTGAGAAATTATCTATTGTTTGTATCGCGGAAACATGGTTAAATAGCACATTTACTGACAGGATGATCGTAGATGATGAAAATACTATATTCAGGAGAGATCGCTCCCTGGAAAAACGCGGGGGTGGGGTTATGATTGTAACTCCATCTAAATTGGAATCAAGAAAAGTAGATTTCAATTATACATCGATAAAAATTGATTGCATTGCAATTCAAGTTCAATTAAAAACAAGAATTCCAGTTGACTCGCTTAAGATTAAAAATAAAATTCTTATGATGGCTGTATATATACCACCTGATACAGTTTTTGAGAATTTGAGAAATTTATAGATGAATTAAATGAATTCATACTTCGATTGAATTGTGAATTTATAATTGTTGGAGATTTTAATTATATAAATGATGTTGGGGATGAGTCTAATGCAGCACATTATTATCAGAAATTTAGAAATTTGAAAATGAGAGAAGCATTAGCCACACTGAATGCCGAAGATTATAATTTGGTAAAAAATCGTTTAGGAAAAACCCTTGATAAAGTTATATCATCAGTGGATTTTAAAGTTGAAAAACAAGATGAGAGTATAGTGATTGAAGATAAATTTCATCCATGCTTAAGTATAACTTGTAGATATAACTATGATATTAACAAAATTAAAAAGAAACATGATTATCAATATAATAAGGGAGATTATTTGAAGCTTTATAATTTGATTTCTATGATAGACTGGACTCAAATGTATAATTAAAAAAATGTAAACGATGCTGTTGAAATATTTACAAATGAGCTCATGAAATGTGTTGATATGGTAATTCCTAAGAATAGAAGGCTAATAAGAAGGTATAGTCAAACATTTCCACAATGGGTCACAAAATATACAATTGACTGTTGGAAAATAAAAAATAAATCTCATAGGAAATATAAACAAACTAAGGACAAATGTTTTCAAGAAGAATTTCAAAAAAATCGTAGGGAGTTTAAAAGGAGTTTTGAAAAAGATAGAAATAATTACTACATGAGTATTGAAGATAAGGTTCTAAATAACCCAAAAAGTTTTTGGAAAAGTACTAATGAGCTGCTTGGAAGAAACAATCAAAACAACGATAGTGATGACTACCTATCAACCAAAAAGAATTTAGATAATATTGGAAAGTATTTTGAAATGATGAATACAAATGTAAATGTGTTACCTCTAAATGAAAATGAAAAACAAAATTTGAGAAACATTTCTGGTACAATATACAGCAAATTTAATTTTGATTATTTCAAGAAAAGCATTATTCTCAAGATTAGTAGGGAGATATCATGCTCCCGTAGCATAGCTACGAATGGTATACCAGACTTTGTCTATAAGGGTTGCATTGAGATTATATTGAAGCCATTAATGTACATTTTTGATCTAATAATTGAATCGGGTAACTACCCTAAGAGATGGAAAACATCATTTTGTATTCCCATTCCAAAACAAAAAATTATAGAAGGCCCACAGACCTTTAGACCAATTAATATAGTTGCTTACCCTGCAAAAATCTTTGAAACAATAATTTCAAATGAAATCATAAAGTACTTTCATTCAGTCTTGCCGGATTGGCAACACGGGTTTAGGAAAACTAAATCCACATTAACTAATCTTATGGTTTTTAATCGAAAACTGGCAGAAACACTAGAAGCAAAGAGCCAACTTGATGTGGTCTATTTTGACCTCACAAAGGCATTTGATCGAGTTCCTCATAATAGATTATGTGAAAAGCTTCTTGAACTCGGCTTTAGCAATCAAGCCTTGAAATTACTACGTAATGTAATAGAGAATCGGAGATTTAGAGTAAAATTTAAATCTTATACTTCTTCCGACTATAAAATGAATAGTGGTATTCCACAAGGGTCCTCTTTGGGACCTCTATTATTCGTAATATATCTGATAGATGTGGACTGTTATGTTAATCTTACAAATGTGGAAATTGGCCTATGCAGACGATCTGAAATTATTTAAGAAAATTAGTAAAATTGAAGACTCTAACGTTTTACAAAATGAAATTATAAATCTTGAGAGGTGGGTCAGGCAAAATGGGATGAAGATGAATATCGACAAGACTTTTTATGTTAGGTATACAAGAAAAAGCTTACCGTTTGCCAATAATTATAGCGTGAATGATAATAGTATAACTCAGAAGCATAGGATTCGTGATTTGGGAATATATTATAGTGATAATGGAACGTTTGTTGAACATATCAGCCATTTGATTGTTCACCTATCTAGAATTACGGGAATGATAAAAAGATTAAAAAATTTTTTCCATAAAGTTCGGACATTTGAGAAATTGTTCGAAACACTTATAATGAGCAAAATTTTTTATGGCTTAGAGATATGGTTTACTATTATGAATTATGCTACCATTAGATTACAGAAGAAAATTGATAGCTGGCAGAAATTTTTGAGTTCTTTTAAAAGTATTAAACCTATTAGTATTATTTTACCTGAATTGGTAGATCGAAGTTATCAACGCTTACTTTTAAAATTAAGCAGTAGCAAAATAGTCTGTAAAGAAATTTCAAATAAAATAGGAATCGCCTACAATGTTGGCTCAAAAAGATCTCGCGCCAAACTTGTATGGAAATATTATAAATCAAATTACAAATATATTGATGTAGGGTGGAAACTTGTCGATTGTTATAACCGGTCCAGTGTTAAACCCAACATTTTTTATCCTTTTAATTAAACATTTTAAATTTCCTTTATTGAATTTTTTAACTTTTAGCTTAATAGTATGTTTAATGTAATTTTCTTTTCCTAATGATCCTGCTTATTATAGAATTATTATTATTTATTATGTTTGTTCTAATGTGTTATTATTATACTATTATTATTTTACTAAATAGTTAAGTTTCTTTTTCTGATGTCCTCTTATATAGATAGTTAAGTTTTTTTTTTCCTTTTGACTTTTCTGACTTCAGGCTCAATCTTGCCGATTATTTTAATCATGCAATTATTTGGGCTTGATATTTCTTATTTATTACCTTTGTTTTAGTAACCCCGCTTTTGGGCTTCGGCCTGTTGGGGGCGACTCTTTTTGTGAGATGTCGTACATTATTATTATTATTTTTATTATTATTATTATTATTATTATTATTATTATTATTATTATTAACGTTAATATTAAATTGTTATTGGAAAAACTTAAAATAATTGGATGTTCCTCCTCGTTATTAAATTGGTTCCGTTCTCTATTAATCGGGAGGTCTTTTTCTATTGGAAAAGATCTTTCCATTAGGAAAGGTCTTATTAAGAGTGTTGTCCCTCAGGGATCACCTCTAGGACCCGTTTTCGTGGCGGATATTGCCTATTATGTTAATACCAGGTCTGTCAATTTTCTTATGTACGCCGACGATTTAAAATTATTCAAATGTATAAAAAACTGGTCCGACTGTCAAGACCTTCAAGATGTAATTAATAAGGTTAGCAGCTGGGCCTGTAATAATGGTCTCACTCTTAACGCCAAAAAATCGTCTATAATGACTTTTTCACGCAAAACAGTTAACTTCGTTTTTAACTATCATCTTGACTCTGCCCCTCTTTCTTCTAGTATTCTAGTCAAAGATTTAGGTATTCTTTTCCAAACCTCTCTTTCTTTTGCCACCCATATAAAATCTTTGACTAAAGAAGTGTGCAAAAGAATTGGTATCTGTAAGAGGTTGTCGAATTTCTTTAAAGACCCGCTTACATTTTTGACCCTTTTTAAATCTTTGATTTTAACAAAAATTATGTATGGCATCTGGATCTGGTATTCAGGCAATACGCAAAATTTTATCTTGTTGCAAAAAAAAGTAAACAATTTTTATAAGTTTTTAAAATTCAAATTTCCACATAATAAATTGTTGGATAATAATTCCTCCATTTTTGACTTATCTGCTAATTATCATATTTTTATGTACAAAACCTTCTCCCGAATTATATCAGGCAGCATATGTGTGCCTGACTTACGTTTCAATCTTGTCGTTCGCCAGTCTAGGTCCAAGAGGCAAAGTAAGGCGCTGTTAGCTTTAAGAAAATGGAGAACTAATTTATCGAATATTGATCCGTTTTACAAATTAAAAGTTAAATTCGACGAATTCTCTTCTGGACAAAAGGAAGTTATTCTTTCTGCTTTCTAGTTTTTAGTTAGTACTATTAATATTACTAATTTATCATATCTTCATAATTAATTTTATTAATATTGCTGTTGCATTGCTACTGTTTTATTATATTAATAATTTTATTAATTTTATTATTTTACTCTCATTTATTTTTTTTTTCTTTTAAATGTATATTCAGTAACCCCGTTTTGGGCTTTTCGCCTGTTGGGGGACAACATCGGGTTTGGACTTCCGGTTTATCAGGTGGTTTCCCCTCCCCTGTTGTTGTTGTCACATTATTATTATTGCTTTATAGTAATTATAGTAATTGCTTTGCTTTAGAGTGAGCGTGGCAGAGCTCCCCCTACGAATAGATTCGACTCGCTGGGAGAAGCAGTCAATCAGCTCAAAATGAAACGGATTCCATCTCAAGACTCCCTAACTGCTGCGGGTGATTCGTTGAGTAATGTTTTGTCAATTAGAGCGCCCGTAGTGCAGCCGCCTAAAGGTAATAAGAAGTATGGGCCTAAGATTATTCGCTTGGGTTCAAACAAAAACTGCTCAGGTCTTTTAAGCTCGAGCGTTAAAAGTGTATCGAATAAAAAGCTATTTGTATCCCGATTGGATCCAAGTGTCACCTGTGAACAGGTGGGAGCATTTATAGCTGCAAAGTTTCCCACCCTAGTGATCCACAGATGTGTCAAGCTGAAACCTAAATTTCCTAGTTACGCTTCAGTGGTAATTAGTGTAAGAGACAATGATTTTGATGTATTATTTGACTCCGCTATTTGGCCTCAAGGAACTTTACTCGCCCCATTTTACGGAAAAATTTATGAAAAACAAATCGATTCTGTGCTACAGGAGGATAGCGAAGTAAGACACGAAGATGAATAAAATTTATTACCAGAATGTGCGTGGTCTTAGAACCAAGATTACTCAGACCTTTGACTTTGTTAATGAAAACAATCATTTGATCTATTGCTTGGCCGAGACTTGGCTAAATAATTCTATCTCAGATTACATGTTATTTGGTGATTTGTTTAATGTTTTCAGAAGAGACAGAGTCGGTTTGAGGCGCGGCGGAGGTGTCTTGATTGCTGTACCCATTTCGGTAAAATCAAATGAATGTCAATTCGAAACTTCTATTTCTGATATTGATGTTGTTGGTGTGGTTATTCACAAAAGAAGTCATGCCTCTAAAAAGAATAAACTGTGCATTATGAATGTTTATATTCCTCCGTTATTAGTCATGTCCAATTATGAGATTTTTTTAGAGGAGCTTGCCAACTGTTTTATTGTGCAGGATACTGATTTTATTATAATGGGAGACTTCAACTACTCGGACCTTAAAGATTACGCGAATAAGAATTCATATGCAAACAAACGGAAGTTAGCCACTGAGTGTTGGTCTAGTGAGGTTAATGTTATAAATAATAACTGTATTAGTAACACATTTGGTGATAATCTGGATAAAGTCTTTGCGAATTTCGAATCCCGAGTCTTAAAACCAGAAAAATTTTTGGTTCAACCGGACGTTTATCATCCCCCGTTGTTTATCTTATCGGAACTATTGGTTTCTAGGGAATCAAGGATGACGCGTTCGAAGTTTATTCTCAGTAGAGGCGATTATGGTGGTCTCTTTAACTTTCTGAACAATTTTGATTGGCATGACATTCTGGAGTGTGATAATGTCGATAATATTTGGAATTTGCTTTGTGAGACAATACGCGTCGCTGTTAATAACTTCATTCCGATGTCCGATTCTAAGAGACACGGTCAGACGCGTGGGCTTACCTCCAATTCTTATAATAATTTTCCGAGTTGGATCTCATCCTCCACCAAAGAGTTATGGAGGCTGAAGCAAAAGCTCCATAAAAGTTACAAACGGGTCAAGTCTACAGAGGCTTTTAAGGATTTTGTGAAGATTAGAGGAAAATTCAAAGCGAGTTGGCGTCTTGATAAACGTAATTATTTTTATTTAGTGGGTGCTCAACTTCGGTGTAACCCCAGAGCTTTTTGGAATATTGGCAAAAAATTACTGAATTCCCATGTGGTTAAACCTGCTGCTATTGAAGAAGATGAACTGGACGAGGTTGCGCGTTTTTTTGCCTCGACTATGAATAAGGATGCCTCATTACTTGTAAATTCTTCCCTACTTTCCGATTGTTGGAGTATGGTTGGCACACTTTTTAATTGGCTACCTATTTCAGCTCAGTTATTGTGCGACAAGGCTAAGAGCATGTCGGCTTCCAGAGCCTGCATCATCCCCGGCATCCCAGATTTTATCTTTAAGGGTTGCCTTGCTGCTCTGTCTGTTCCTCTATTGCACTTATTCAATGCGTCGATTGCATGCAGTACGTATCCGTCTGAATGGAAGCGGGTTATTATTCATCCAATCCCGAAACAAGGAGGCTCAACTTGCTCAAAAGCTTTTAGACCAATCACGTTGATCTCTTTACCCGCTAAGTTGTTGGAAACCCTGATGGCAGAAAGACTTTCTGCCCATATTGAACCTTTCTTGCCTCAAGCGCAACACGGTTTTCGGCCTAAGCGGTCCACGCAGACTAACTTGGCCATTTTCTCACACTTTATTGCTCGCAACGTTGATTGCAGAGCGCAAGTAGATGTATTATTCTTGGATTTGGCCAAGGCGTTTGACAGCGTAAATGTTGCCCTTCTGCTCTCTAAGCTAGAATACCTGAAGCTGCCTGATTTCATAGTGCAATGGTTCCGCTCAATGTTATCGGACCGACGTTTTAGGCTTACCAATCAAGACCCGGGGGGTTTAGGGTATCCGATAAGAAGCGGTGTTCTGCAGGGTTCCCCCTTGGGCCCTCTTTTATTCAATATTTTTATAGCTGATCTTCCATACGCGCTGGCTTTACTACCGGTTAAAGTGCTGATGTACGCCAATGACATCAAGCTTTTTTGTGTGATTAAGTCACTGCAGGATTGTGCGATTTTGCAACGGGGTCTTGTGGACGTTTCTCACTGGGCCAAATCCAACGGTTTATTGCTAAATGTTCAGAAATCTTTCGTTGTCTCATTTAATCGTAAAACTGCCCCTTTTTTTCTTCGATTATGGCACGACGGAAGGTTGTCTTGTGAGGAAGAATGTGATGAAGGACCTGGGGATCTTTTTTGCGGACAATTGTTCGTTTTTGAGTCACTGGGATTCACTCGATCGAGATATTTCTCGTCGGGTGGGACTCATAAAGCGCCTTACTCACTTCTTTTCTGATATGAGTATTTTTGTAACTCTGCTTAAAGCTTTTGTGATTCCGAAATTGCTTTACTGCACCTGGATTTGGGTTGGCGGTAACACACAAAAGATGGCTTACGTACAACGAAAAGTGTCTGGTTTAATGAAATTCATACGAAGTAGACTCAAAACGAGGGATCAACCGTTCATTCACAATAATGAGTTCAACATTCATTTAATTTTCAACCGCCACTTGCTAAACATCTTACTTAGCATATATCACGGGAGAATGTCTGTACCCGATATTTCGGAGGACTTTCATTTTAATGATATTAAACGAACCCGTAAAGGGTATGCGTTTCAACAACTGCATAAATGGAGAACAAATCTGCGCGTGATTGATCCAATAGACAAGCTTATTAAAAATTATATGGAGAACTTTGCTCATTTTAACCTGGATGAATTAAACGATTAACATTTTAACTTATTTGACTGAGGCTGTTTGTTGTTGCTACAATAAAACAACTGTCCATTAGTTTTTTTTTTCTCTCTTCTTTTTAAGTCTTTCGCTTGTTGTGACAACTTCGGTTTTGGCCTCCCGGTTTATCCGGTGGTTCCCCCCGAGGTTGTTATATCACTTTTATCACTGTTTTTTTTTTTGTTGTTGTTTTTCTTTTTTTTTTACTAACTCATTATTACTGTTATCATACGGTCAATTTATAATTGCTTTTATTATTATTGTCGTTTTTGTCACATTATGTCCTTCTTTATTTGTTTTTATTTGTATTTTCATTAACCCCGTTTTGGGCTTTCGGCCTGTTGGGGGACAACTTCGGGTCTGGCCCTCCAGTTTATCTGTTTTCCTCGTTGTTGTTACATTATTATTATTAAATTATTATTATAACTGGAATGATTATTTATGTCCATTTTCAAATTCTGTGGAGTTTTTTTTTGTTTTGATTTTAGTGTGTTCGTGTTAAAGGTTCATTTTCAAATGATTTCGTTAAATATAAATTTTTATTTATTTTCAGTGTGAATGAAAACAGTTGAAAATAAACCTTTAACACGAACACACTAAATAATAACGTAACAACAACGGGAGAATCTGACCAGCAAAAGCGGAGGGAAAGGCCCAATGTTGTCCTCCAACAGGCAAAAGCCCAAAGTCAAAACTAAAAAAAAAGTTAAATTGATAGGAAAACTGTTAAAATTACGACTGAGCAAGTAAATATTAGTAAAAACAACACCGTAATTAAATGCACACTGGAGCTAACTTGAACTAAGAATAGAAAATAATAATAATAATAATAAGAAGAAGAAGAAGAAGAAGCAGTAGAACTTTTTAAAATATAATCCATCATATACATCCACCGATCCACTATTAATAAATTCAACTGCTGTCTGTCTGTCCCCTTTATAGACCCGGTTCTTGTGTGGAATACACCTAAATCACCTTTTACAAACTCGGTTTTTAATTATTTTAATTGATAATTAATTTAATAACTAAATTCGGGATTTTTTGTTTGTTTTTTATTTTTACTTTTTTTCAAGGGGGGAGAAGTAAACAATAATTAATTGAGTTTTTTTAATGAACATTTCTTATATAGTTATTTTTACACGTCTGAGGACAATCAAAGGAACTTTTAATAAATAACCATAACCTCTTTCTTCTCAAATCGTTTCTCATTCTCAGGAATGTCAATTTCTCTTCTATTGCTGAAAGCAATTTTATGTTCATTGCATAAGAATTGACAATGATATGTGTATTTTAGTTTCTGCCATGACTTTCCTTCTAAAAGGAGTAGAGCCACATAGTGAATACCACAAACGTGTAAAATAGTAATTGGTGTCTCTGTCGCATTGAAAGCTGCACGATAGTCTTTGGGCTTTATATTAATTGCGAAATATAGATTGGCTATATACATGAACGGGATGGTTTGTTACTATAGACTTATAATTAACATATTCATTTACATAGGATGTCACTCATCCGCCTTTAGGATAAATGTAGCTAGAATTCTTTGCTCATATTCCGCCAACAGAGGGCAATCATAATGATGCACGTCCAGTGTACCTTTGGCGATAATAATTTTCATACAAATTCTCTTTCCAAGCTATCAGCTCGAGCTTTGTTGCTTTATGTACAAGAATCTGCTTAAAAATTCTCTTGCTATGCTTTGTTTTTTACTTCAGACAACAGTATAATTACGTGGTGGTAACACGCTAATTCACAATCACCACACGCACAAACAAAACCCAATGGCAAACAAACCTGACGTCCCAAACTGCATCACGAACCAAAATTCCATAGAGATGAAGGAAAAATGAATTTAATTTTAAAAATATTTTATGGAAAAAATCGAAATTGGGATAAAAAAAAATCCTATCGCCCCCTACACGGCCAGAAGTATCCATAACAAAAGGTGGCTTCAGGGTATGACTTGCAGGGATGGAGTCTATAAAGGGACAGAAATTACAGAGCTTGGATTTTAGTAATAGGAGATGGATATGCGTTTCTTGTATATTTTTGCTGAAAATAAGGAATCTGTAATTATCTTTTGTTTACCACGCACCCATTTATCAAAAAATCCACATTATCTTTTTACGTATCTATATCGTAGCACATATAGAAGCGCTATGCGACCAGTTCCTCATTCTGAAGATCTTCCTATACTTACAACTCCAGATAAATACGAGGCACATCTAGAAAGTAAAGATACAAACGTCATGGCAAGGTCAAAAAAACTTTTTAAAACACGCCTTCATTACTAACAAATACTTTTATACAAGCTCATTTTTCAGTGTATTTGCCACCATTATCCAAGCACTTATTGAGCCTGGGGACAAGCTTTTGTATTCCGGCTCATAACTAAAATTTCTGGGGCTGCTGCGTCAGAAAATTGTAATTTTTTCACGAATTATTGAATAGCTACTGATATTAAGCTTAAGAATTGTATAATATACATATATAAAGACAATATTAAAGAGAAAAAAAAGCCACATTATGTTGAATTTTATCAATCTCGAAAGTGAAACTGGGGGATGCTGTAGTTCCGCAGTGCATATCATGAGCCGCCACTGATGCCGCATGTCTTTTTGAACCAAGCGTTGACTTCATGCATCATATCGCCATCATCACCTCCCGGGATAGAACAATTCGCGAACGCCAGCATCTTCAGAACCTTCGAGAGGAGATTAAAAAAAGAAATGATTCAGGGGAGCACGACCTTATAATAAAATATATCAACAATGTCCCGAAGATAGTAAAGAAAGACTCAAAAAAGTCAACAGATCAACAGCCTTTTAACCCGGCGTCACTCGCGCGAGCGGTGTTTACACCGCACTTTTTAATTTTTTTAATATAGCTCATCATACAGAGGCGCTAGCTTGTGATGACTTCCATGTATTTCAAGTACAACTTATTGGCAACAGATAGCGCCGGTGTTGATATCATTCATTTTATCGAAAGTGAAGATTAATATATTATCAAAACGTTAATGGATTTTGCACTAAGTTAAGTGCACTTAGAAAAGCTGTTGCTACCTATGCATACGATGTATTAATTTTAACTGAGACCAACTTGAACACTGATATCAAAAACTCTGAACTTGGGCTCAGTGGTTTCAACATTTACTGGAAAGACCAATCTCGGGATTCAAGCATCAAGTCTAGCGGCGGCGGTGTCCTTATTGCGACGAAATCTCAGTGAAGGTCCAAGTAGTCAATTCACCAACTCACTTCAGTGAATCCATCTTCTTATCTCTTATAGCTGGTAATCTCTTCCTATTCTCGTTGCAGGAATATATTTTCCACCCCAGCAACCAGCACAGGTCTATGCCAGTCTTTGCAATGGACTAGACGAAATATTGTCTACAAATTCCATAAGCCTAAAGTCACATCAACCGTCCCAGACTTTAGAAGATGCAATATTATGGACATCCAACAAAATCTTCATTATGCTTTGGGGCCAGTTCAGTTTCATTTCACCAACATCAATGAAGCATTTGATAGTTTTCTTCACACTGTTCGTGAAGTTGTGTTGCAGCATACACCTACGAAGAAAATCGGACAGTCGACCTTCCCTGGTTCTCTGGTTATCTGAAGCAGCTGGTCTTCATAAAAAAAGCAGCACATAAGAATTGCAAGTTATCGGGCAGCAAAGCAGATCATGATGAGTTCAAGCGATTGCGTTCCATCTGCAAGGAGGTGACCTCTCAGTGTTATTCTTCTTACATCACTCACATTAATTCCACAATCCCTTTAAACTTAAGGTCATTCTGGAGCTTTGCGAGGGAAATTGGTAATGCCTCAGTGCCTAAAATAATTTCACATTCAATGGTCGATATGAAACGTCTCCTGCAGGCGTTTGTAACCTCTTCGCCGAGTTTTTCTCTTCAGTCTACCAATGTGCTAAGTCTGATGTTCATTTATATTTGTTCAATAAACAAATCACAGTACCTTCTTGTTTTGTAACTGTGGAGAAGATTGAAGCTAAGTTGTCTTCACTGGATGCTTATAAGGGAACTGGGCCTGATTTGATTTCCCCCATTGTTCTGAAAGCTAGTTGCAAGTTGATTGCCCCCCAAGTGACTGTTTTTTTCAATACATTATTGGAAGATGGCATCTTTCCGGATTTCATAAAGTCTAGCTACATGGTGCCCATTCCTAAATGTTCAGATTCATCAGATGTCTCTAACTACAGACCAATAGCAATTCAATCTGCATTGGGAATGGTATTCGAATTCTTGGGGCTTGACTGTATTAATTTTTCCGCAAAGTGTCTGTTTACTTCTGGAAGATCCACGGCCACAAATCTTGTGGTATTCGGAAATTACATCTTGTCTGCGTTCTCTAAGGGTTTACAAGTTGATAGTATATATGTGGACTTTTCTAAAGCTTTTGATTCCATCAGTCATGAACACATAAAATCTCAGATTGTACTAAGATCCAAAACTGTCTACAGAAGGTCGTAGAATGGTGTTCTAAGAATTCAATGAAGCTAAGCGCCGGGAAATGTGCAGTTGTAACTTTCTTCTGCTCTACTAGTTCCATACCTGCAGATTACTACATAGGAAATACTTTGCTGCTACGAAAGACTGTCATACGCGTTCTTGGAGTAACCTCGTCTTCTAACCTAAGCCCCGATTTTCACATCAACAATATTTGCTGCAAAGCCTCCAGAACACTCGGTTTTATTATTAGAACTTCCAGACATGGACTCAGTGTGGACGTCCTAAGAATATTGTTTGTGGCACTAGACAGACCCATTCTCGGATACTGCAGTTTAGCCTGGGCTCCCCATCAGATTGGACATTCTCAACGGCTCCAGAAAATTCAGGATTGACTTAAATGCATTGCAGGATTTAAACTTGGGTTCGAATATGCTTCGGTACCCATTGACTCCGTTGCGGATTTCCTGGGACTTATTCCCCTGATCAAAAGAAGACAACTCCATGACGCGATCTTCTGAAAAATGATTCTTACTGCCAACATCGACTGTTCTGACCTTTTGAGTTGCTGCCAGCTTAGAGTACCGTCACGTACTTGCTCCCTTGAACTGTTTTATCGACAGGTGCTCACTACCAACTACGAAATGAATGGCCCTATTCCTCGTCTTCATAGGGTGGGAAATATTATTTCCCCTCATCACGAATTCTTTTTCGATTCCATAGAACATCTGAAGAGAACTTTTTTACAACTTTAGGCTGCATTGCTAATTTTAGGTTCACATTACTTGTATACCGATTCTTACTATATTTTCAATAATTTTACCTTTCTTTCATTATGAATGTCTCTACTTTTCCTTTATCTAAAAATAGTGTAATCTGTAAATAAATAAATAAATAAATAAATAAATAAATAATCATCGAACAGTTTCCCAGCAAGAGGAGTTTCCCAAAAAAAAAGGAGGAGAGGGTGGGATTCGAAGCAAGGCTTGTAATGCCAAAATGGACGTCACAGTTCTCCCCTATTCGATGAAGAAGCTTGGGTACAGGTTCTAATCGGAGTTGACTTTCTTTTAAGTGTATAGCTTCGAGCTAGCCCAATTCGATGATGAGCACGGGTTTCCCTTTTGATACTATCAGGGAAAGAAAACAGTAACCCCGGGCTGTAGGCTCATACCAAAGAAATCAGATCCTAATCATGGTAATTTATTTCTCACAATATCATTGCAAGCCGGTCGAGTCAAAAAAAAAATCAATTCAGTTTTTCAGATCGAGGTAAGTCTAAGTTTTTTCGTTTAAGCCTGAGGTCAGTGTTCAATTGTAAATGTCGAGCACCCCGCGCGTCCCTAGGTACCTGACGCATCTTCTCCGGGTTTTTGGAAATGACAGGGGCAGTTCCTGAATAGGGTGTCGGGTCGCCCGCAACCGTGACAACTTAACCGAACACCTCTGTCGTCCACAACAGTTCTAGGTGTTTGCTTATCTCTGGTTTTCAAGGTGTTTTGGGGTGTTTCCTTAGTTCGGTTGGCTTTCTTCAGTTCTCTTACGTGTTCCCATTGCGTGCAAGTAGTGATTAATTGAGCTTCAGTCATAATAGTGTTAGGGAGGAACTTTTCAATCATGTTCTCCATGTATCCTTTTATATAGAGCCTTGGAATAGTAACTTTCCGACCTGTGTCCTCCATAGTAGCGTATGAGCTCTTCTTTCCCCTCTTCCCAATCATTGGCAGTCTACAATATCTCCAGCGTCCATCTACATAACATTGGTTCTACACGTAGCGGTACAATTTTCAAAAATGCTTCTAGTTTGACTCCATAAGCAAGGAGTTCTTCCTCCAAAACAGCCACAAATCTACGAACATCGTCTCCAAGACAAAAAGATGGTACGTTTACTATTTTGTCGTACTTCCACCATTCTTCATTTGTTTTATTACAACTCTTGATTTCTGGGTTTGTCGTAAATTGGATTATCTTGTCTTCTAAAAACTCTTCTAGCTCCACTAATTCCCAGCTGGGGGCCTCAGGGTGGAAAATGGTGCCTGCTCGGATATCGTTTAATTTGTCACGAATGGTTCTCCTGAGGTCTACTTCTGGTCGAAACGGTATCTGCAGTCGTCCCACGATCTCTCTTAACGTTCCTTCATTGAGTAGAGCGAGTGGGCACCATTGCATATAAAGCATCGCAATCATTAGGTTTGTAGGGTCAGGGTCAGCAACAGCAAGGAGGGAAAGGAAATACTAATGCTAAGCTAAAAATAACGGGTAAGGGAGGGGAAGACCCAAATCCGAAATGGAGATAGGAGTTTGGGCATGTTAGTGAGGGTTTACTGTGCTAAAACTGGAACCACATCTTACGAAACCAGTTGTCTCTTTTTTCTAATCATTACGATTTTCTGCATGGTGCGTGTCTCCACAACAGAACAGGGTAACCATTGGAATGAAGCAGGCTATCGCAGAGTCTCCTTGAGAGTCTAACTTCGCACCACAAGTTTTGATCACTCTATAAAGAAAAGGGATAAATAAAAAATCAAAAGGCAGTTTTTCAAGTCTATGGCCCGAATACTGGGCTTTGTACCGAAAAATCTTGGGATTTGGCGTTTTGCCGTTATTGGTAAGGACACACCAGTCGTCAGCATTCTTATGCTAACTTCGTTTCGCAACCCGTTTAAATGGCATGGAAAAGCGTCCGTTTCATGGCATCGCCGAGCGAGAGACGGAATGAGTAGAGGACAAAATCGTCTTTCGGTAGACAATTCTTCGAGGCCGATCTCCATCTCTGCCTGACCTGCTTGATGGCTGCCGTCGTTCTAAAAAAAACTTCTTTTTTATTACATCTTAATACGTCTTTCTTCTTAACGATGTGAAACTCATTCACTAAACTTCCTTTGTTAAGTACATTGTTTTTCTCGTCTATTGTTTTCTTTTCTCCACAATGGAGGACCATCTATAATTGACGTCAACGGAACATCAGGCATCTCGGTCGTGACAATATGACGAGGGAAAAAAAGGAGGAGGGGGGAATCGAAGCAAGGCTTGTAACGCGAAAATGGACGTTACAGTAGCGCAATTTACCCTCTGGCTATACCCTACGTATCTTTACTTTCTGGATGAGCCTCGTATACTTTTGATTCAGAGGAAGACACCTCCGATGAACCAACTATGAAGAACCTGACTTTAAACCATCTACATCCATGACATGTTGAGGCCATGAAATCACACAGGCAAAACTTAACTATGGAATGGAAGTATGCTAGCTGAATATTGCTGGTCTTGTATCATGGACACGCCAATATTTCCGCTACAAAGAGGAAACGGCTAAAAAAAATCATTTTTGTATTTGTGTTTGTGTTTTCTATAATCAAGCCTCTGTTACATAATCTCTGAGAAGTGGTTCTCCTATAAAAATGGTACGTGATGGACCATTTTGGTTTTTGATATAAGAATCAAGCACCTTTTTTTTTATACACAATCACATTGTTTCATCTAAAAGACAGAAAAAGTTTCTAATTTGTTTACTGTGTAATGATTCCTCCTTAAACCGCAATATTAATTGAAACAATTTCCGAAACAATTTCTTGGAGATGCTCGGAACACCTTGCGTGTCAGTTTCGCCAACCATAAATTTAACATTTCTAACAATGCGGACAATCTTGTCGCTAGACACTTTAATTTTATATTCTTCCTAACAACTTCTATAAGAAAAAACAACATAAAACCAAATTTAGTCTCTTCTCATTTCTAAATTCAGTTCCTTTACTCCTAATCACATTAATGTTAGCAAAGTTACCACTCTGTCACTAATTATCCCCCATCCCCCTCTCACTCCAGTTATTCCTTAATTTAATCGCAATTCTACAATTCTTTCTTTGCCATTTTCTTTCCAAAATGTTTTTTCTTGCCTTTGTTTTTCCCTCTTTAAACCACCCTGCAATCTTAATTTTGTTATCACATTTCCACTTCTTTCTTGGTGTTTTGTTCACAATGATATTTTAGTCTCATTTGTGTCCTTCTGCTTTAATATTTTCTAGCACAGTTTCTGTAGAAAAACGATTATGTAATCGGTTTGTACATCCGTCCATCATTGGCAGACACAATTCCAACAATTTGTGTTTTCTCAAAACAGCAAAGGGATGTAATTCATGTGTGTGGTTACCCAGGTGACTTGATGATATGTTGAATTTTGCTCACAAGACTGCTGAATATACACACCCCTAAAATGTAATTTAATAATCTTAGATGTACTTTAATAATTATTCCCACCCCTGCCCCGGTTGTGTCTTTCAATATTCGGACTTGCTCCTCTTGGGTGTGGTTTATGTTTTCAGGAGCGGTTTTATTTAACCAAGATGTTTTCATGTTTGCTATTAATTAAAACAAAATACATGTTATTCTTTCAATGTAATAAAACCCATGATTCTTCCGTTTTGCCCTATATTGCAATTCACACCCGTTATCTAGTACTAGTTCCTTTACATATTTACGTCTTTATTTGAAGACCTGGGTTGTAAAACCTGGTAAGCGCCAAAAATGTGTTATCGCTTACCAGCTTTTACACGAAAGTTCGCGATATTACCATGCAAAATTGGTGATCCCCCGCCTCTATTGGTTATTTTTTGAGGTATTATTATTAATAAAAAGATTCTTGTAGGGATTGACATCGAGTGGTATCATTAACTCAAAACCGATGTCATGGTGCTTACCAAATTTTACAACCGCACATTTCATTTAACCCGGGATTTTCCTTGAGACTTACATCTATCTATATATATATAGAAGGATGTTTGTTTGTGGGTTTGATTGTTTGTTTCTTTCTTTCTTATGCAAATTTACTGTTTTATTCCGATCTTGATGAAATTTCGCATACTTGACCTTCAAAGCATGAGTAAGGTCACTGTCTACTTCAGATTTAAAAAAAATAATAATTATTGATAAAAAATCGATATTCATGGTTATAGCAGGGCATATTAATGACTTCAGGATAATTCTCTAATATTCTATTTGCTTTTAGAGAATTATCCTTTTTTGCTTTGATAAAGGATAGGCTCTATCCGAAACGTCAGCTCTTTATTTGATTTTTTAGTTTTATTTTGATTTTACTTGTATATTTATTATTTTGTTATTTGTTAATTATTATTTTATTTTTCAGGGTTTTGTGTCTCGTCCTTTTCTCTTATAAATATCCACTATGCAAGAATCAACAATATATGTCTCTTGACCAACAATGCAAGGCAAAGTTTGTGCAATATGGAATTCAATGCATAGACTTCCTGTTATTCAGGCTTTTCTTAGAAAAGAGAATTCTTAGTAATTAAAAATTTCTTGAAAACCTTTAAAAATGTTCAGTAAATGGAGATAATGGAGAGTTAGCAGACTATTGAGAAAGAGTGGAAAGACCAGAGAGAAAGCAATCCTTTAGCTCCGTGCTGTATTAAGCAAATGTAATTAGAAAAATCGGCGACTGCTAGACTACACAAAGAGATGAATAGCCAAGTTTTTGCAACAACATCAAGGGGAACATCTAAAGTGAGATTACGTGACTAAAAAATTATTTAGGTTAGCAGCGGCATACATGGAGAGGTTCAAACATTGTGAGCATTTAAAAATTTTTTCCGAGTTTTCATTATGAATTTTTACTGTATTAATTCTAAGCGTTTTCATGTGTTTATTTTTAAGATATTGCAAAATTTAATCATAAAAACAGTCCGAGCCACGTGCGGGGATATAACCTAGCTTATTTGGAAACACATCAGATCCAACATTTCATAAAAATGCATTTTGACTATATTCTGTTGGAATGTGTATGTTTTGGAAACTGAGATGTTCATAATGCGATGAGTGAACGTTCGTTTCCAAGAATTATTAATAATGAGCATAAAATGATGAGGCAATGAGAGAACATTAATAAGGCAGCGTTTATTGATGATGCAAAGGAGCCACGCGTGTCTCCCTTGAGTTTTATATCAAACCTCCAGAAGACTGGCAAATGTTGTGCTGGAAAGAAAAGAGAAAGAACGTGAATTGGTCAGAGAAACTCAAAATAGAAAAAGCTATACGGGCATTTGAAACATCTGAGCAATGGGAGTTTCGAATAGTGCAAGAGCCTATACGTCAAGAGCAAAAAAACTTTGGTCCTGGTATATCACCAGGAATTCCTGTTTTTCGTAAAATGGATAGTCTCTTTGCTCTGTGTTGTATTGATTGAGTTATTATTTAAATATTTGGGAGTTTTAATTTAACTTTTTGAGATTGTTCTGTTTACCTACAAGTGAAATTATCCCGGGCAACGCAGAGTACCTCTTCTAGTATCTATATATATAAAGAAAGACGTTTGTGGGTTTGTTTGTGTGTATTGAATACAAATCTATATTTTTATTCCGATCTTGATGAAATTTTGCATGCTTGACTTTCAAACTATGAGAAAGGTCACTTGTCTACATCAGATTTCAGAAAAATAAAAATTATCGATAAAAAATCAATATTCGTGGTTATAGCAGAGCATAATAATGAGAAATATCTCATGACCAACAATGCAAAGCAAAGTTTGTGCAACAACATGTATCAACAATGGTATCAATGCGCAATTCACCAATAACAATGAGCACAAAATGATGCAATGATAGAAAGTTCATTTCAAAGAATTATATCAATGAACATAAAATGATGATGCAATGACAGAACAGTCGTTTCCAAGGATTATAACAATGAACATAAAATGATGATGCAATGAGAGAAAGTTCTTTCAAAGAATTATAACAATGAACATAAAATGACGATGCAATGACAGAACTTTCGTTTCCAAGAATTATTAACAATGAACAGGAAATGGATATAATAGACTATATAGATAGGGCAGTCTCTCTCGATGAGGCAAAGAAAATACACGTGTCTTCCTTCAGCTCCCTAACAAGCGTTCAGACGATTGGGAAAAGTGTGTGTGTTTTTTTGTGTGTGTATGTGTGTATGCATGTGTTTGTGTGTTTGGCACGTTTGAGCAGTGCATAACCTATTAAAGTTTAATTCCAAAAAATACCTCATCTCGAAACATCAAACCAAAAAGCATACGATTTATCTGTGTTGTGCTATTTAATAATCGTTCGAAGGAACCATATTAATTCATACCTATTGTAATGCCACCAAAGAAAAGAAAGAGCACTGGTCAGAGAAACCCTGCAGCTAAGAGACAAAAATCTATCCGGGCGTCAGAGACACCTGAACAACGGGAGCTTCGTCTGCAGCAAAAGCGTATGCAATCTTCCACGTCCAGAGCAAGGGAAACTTCGGAGGAAAGAGAGCTTCGCCAATAGCAGGAGTGTGTAACGTGGAAGCGTGATACGGTATGTAGAAATACAGGTCAAGTGTGATAAATTTGAAATATAGAACAAAGTTTATTAATCAAAGTCAGTAATCTTCTTTTTAAATAAACAGCTTCTAAATGCCTTAGCAGCATAAAATCGAATTTCACATAAACAAATTACTTCCTGGTAGGTAATTAACTTCAATTACGCAAAATTTAACTTCAAGAAATCTTTAAATTGATTCATACATGAGGACAAAGTAAAAGTTACATAAACCCATTAATCTGCTCGCTGATTCGGACGACTATTCCTCTACTTAGTCGGTAGCAAATTCGTATGCCGTAGTATCCACTCAGGAGGCGAATTTCGATTCCAATTCCACACAAGACGGTCTGCCGTATACTATCGGGCTTCCTTTGAAACGAAGATTCCGCTGAGTCACTCCATGAATGCTGTACTATCCGGTCCCCTTGAAGCTCCAAAAAGAAAAATATAAAAACAACATCAATAATTGGTAATGATGCTATTGGATAAAGGCGGCATACTAACACGCCTGTTAATAAGCATAATTCACTGAATAACGAATGTTCCAAATGAAAATATGTTTGGTTATTCCAATAACATCATATAAAACTAATTGTGCCCTTCAATAAACAATCCGGGCTTGATACAATAATAAAAATTCAAATAAAGGCAGAGGATGCTCCCAAAAAGATATCAAGATTAATTCTTGCAATGAAAAGGTTTAACTATTAATGTGCCCCTCAATAAGCAATCCGGGCTCTCCTTGTAGGCAAACTTTAACCAAAGAATAAATCCTCTTCAATATTTGTAGTAGATTCCAATATTTATAATATTCTTAGGATTAGACTTTCAATAATAGATAACTCCTCCGATAGATTCAAGTAATTAATATTTTACTGATACGTTGAGACTTTGCATGTTATAGAACAAACTCTAACTCTCCAATACAACGCAAAAGCTGCATTCGTAATCCAGTTAATTTCTTATCAACCGTTGCGCAATAAATACTAAGCAACTGTCCGTTGCCTGCTTATCTTCATAGAATATTCACAAAAAAATAACGCACACGAAGCACTATTCACTTTCTTTACTGTCGTTATTTTTTTTTAATCAGGTCGCCGTCACAAAACCTCCGACGCCCGTATCACAAAAAGCTCTTAAGCTGTACGGAAATATACCGTATGCAGAATCCCTATATTCTTCTAATTATAGTTCACTAAAAATTTCCTGGCTGTCCCAGTAATTTCTACACGACAGCACGTTAATGTAAGACAAACATAAACTCGGCGAGGGCATGCTAACACTACTAAATGAATAATGAGATAAATTGACATTACCTGTGTGAAGGGATACGACAGGGTCCTGCAGCTCTAATAAACAGGAGAGCGGCTGATACAAACATTTCTTCTGTCGCCGTCCTTCCCGTATTCGTTGCGGCTGCTCGGCTTCACTGCGACGTGGGCTTAAAGCAAGAAAACACAGGTCGTTAATTCCCTGGTTGAGTTCCTCATAGCTGCACTTACCTGAAAGGATTCCTCAGCTTTCACATGCATGTCAAATTCTCTGGCAATCTTGCTAACATTCACGCTGGAAGAGCTCGCCCGTTCATCCTCCTCCGTCGGTAACCAAACATTTTCTGACCTCCGTCGCGCTCCCCTTTTCCTCTCGTGGTTTGGTCTCGAACATCGCGCGACTCGCAAGGCCGAACCATTCTCGCTTCTCGAGGTGAGCTCCTTTGATTTCCCTTTGAACTTGCTATTAACAAATATTCTTGTTGCAGAATTCTTTTTATTTTTCATATTAGCTCCAAAATTCCGTGAAACAACATCAAGGGCAAGGGAAACTCCGGAGGAAAGAGAGCATCGTCTACAGCAAAAGCGTATGCAAGATTCCACGTCAAGATCAAGGGAGGCTCTTGACCGACAATTAAGGGCAATGTTTGTATATTATAGATAAATTTCAATTTGTAATAATGCATAGAATTCCTGTTATTCAGGCTTTTCTTAGAAAAGAGAGTTCTTAGTATTTAATAATTTCTTGAAAGTCTTTAAAAATGTTCAGTAACTGGAGATAATGGAGAGTTAGCAGATCAGTGGAAAGACGACAGAGGAAGCACTCCTTTAGCTCCGCGCTATATTGAGTAAATGGTAAGCAAGTAAACAGAAGAATTGGCGACCGCTAGACGACACAAAGTGATGAATGGCCAAGTTTTGCTTCAAGACATCGAGAGAAGAGTGGGAATATCAATACCACCAAGTGTACATCTAAAGTAAGAGTACGTGAGTAAGAAATTATTTACAGTAGCAGTGGCATCCTTGGAGAGGTCCATGCATTGTGAGCCTTTAAAAAATTTTATTTCGAATTTTCATTAAAAATTTTTACTTTGTTCATTCTAATCATTTTCATGTGTTTATTTTTAAGATATTGCACAATTTAATCCAAAAAAAAGTCCTAGCTACGCCGGGGTTATCATCTAGCTTATTTCGTAGCACATCAGATCCAAACATTTCATAAAAATACATTCTGACTATATCCTGTGGGAATGTGTATACAGGGTGAATACAAAAGTCTGAACCCCCCTTTTATTTTTTGAACCGAAGCAGATATGTCAATTTTGATGAATCCAATGAATAGGAAGTTGTGGGTGGCCTATCCTATGGTGCACTTTTCATCATCCCAAATATGCAAATTAGGACACATTCAAAATTTATCTCAAAAACCGTGAGGGATAGAGAAAAAAATCCCAATTGCAAACTTGTTTTGCATAAAAAGCAAACAAAAACAAAATCATCCAAATCGGACCAAACAATCACCCACAATCACGTGGTGAACTGTTTGTAGCTTACAAACAGTCACACTGTACAAGGAAAACTGAATGTTGATATTTCCACCATGTAAAGCATGCAAATCAAAAAATTAACATAAATTACCATACTCACATTCACTTTCATGCGGAAAAGCAAATAAAACGCATGTTTCAGCACACAGAAGACAGAACAGTACCAGGATGGCAAGCTACACTGTTCCGGAAATGGTCAACATGATCTTCTGCTTTGGAGAGGGAAGGAGAAACCTACATGCTGCAATTAGGTTGTATCGAGACAGATACCCTGACGAACGCCATCCATCTCGTCAATCAATGCGTCACATTATTCAAAGAGTCGAGGCTACAGGGAATGTTAATGCAGAACGAGGACGACCAAGGGGACAAGGAGACGAGGATACAATAACACTAGTTCTGGCTGCAGTTGTTGCAAATCCCCACACAAGCAGCAGAGCATTTGCTGCAGATGTTAGGTGCTATCAGAGAACTGTTCTCAACATTCTCCATACAGGTACATCATTTTCACCCATACCATATTCATTGTCACCAGGAGTTACTGCCATTGGATTATGTTGCTAGGGGAACCTTCTGCAACTGGTTACTTACCTGCCTGGATGACAATCCAAACTTCATTCATGAGGTGTTGTGGACAGATGAAGCCCAGTACACCAGGGATGGAGTTATCAATAGGAACAACCATCATCATTGGGCAGACGAAAACCCACGATGTCTGCGAGGAGCAACTCATCAAGTGAACTGGAGAATCAATTTGTGGTGTGGATTGTACAAAGACACTGTGGTTGGACCGTATTTTTACGATGGAACACTGACTGCAGAACGCTACCGGGCTGAACGTGGTAGTCACAGACTTCATTGACAATTTACCATTGGCCTCGTATCAGCGCACGTGGTTTCAGCATGATGGAGCTCCTCCACAATACGTGTTGGTCGTTTGCGAGCGTCTAAGTGAGATGTTTGGACAACAATGGATTGGCCAAAGAGGACCAGTTCGCTGGCCACCCCGCTCCCCTGATTTTGCACCACTTTTTTATTTAATCCATAATTATTTCTCCGAAATCTGAGACAGACAGTGACCTTCCTCATGCTTTGAAGGTCAAGTATGCAAAATTTCAATAAGATCGAATAAAACTGTAGATTTGTATTCAATACACACGAACCCACAAACATCCTTCTTAATATATATAGGAGACTAGCAGAGTTACCCGGCTTTGCCCAGGATAATTATACTTGTAGGTAAATAGAACAATTTCAAAAAATTAAATTATAACGCCCAATTGGTTACATAATAAATCAATCAATACAACAAAGAGCAAAGGGACTATCCATTCTACGAAAAACAGGAATTCTACGGAATATAACGGAACTTTCTTTAAACACTTCTTGATTTGCCTCACCACTGCGGAGCATCACCAGATATTTTAGACTCAAGTTTTTCTTGCCCCTGACGTAGAAGCTCTTATACCCTCTTGCTCTATTCGAAACTCCCGTTGTTCAGATGTTTCAAATGCCCGTATATCTTTTTCTGTTTTAGAGGCAGAGTTTCTATAACCAATACTGGTCTTTCTCTTTCCTTTCCAGACACAAATTTTTGCCAGTCGTCTGAATGTTTGATAGGGAGTTAAAGGGAGACCAGCGTGACTCCTATACCTCATCAATCGACGCTGCCTTAAAAATGTTCTGTCACTGCATCATCACTTTATGTCCATTATCAATAATTCTTGAAAATGGACTTTCAATCATCGCTTATGAGCATCTCAGTTTCCAAAATATTCACATTCACACAGAGTATAGTCAAAATGTATTTTTATGAAATGTTTGGATCTGATTTGCTACCAAATAAGCTAGGTTATTACCCCGGCGTGGCTCGGATATTTTTTTGTTTTGGATTAAATTTTGCAAATCTTCAAAATAAACACATGAAAACGCTTAGAATTAATACAGTAAAAATTCTTAATGAAAATTCGAAAAAAATCTTTCTAAAGGCTCACAATGGATGGACCTTTCCAAGGATGCCACTGCTAGTCTAAATAATTTCTTACTCACGATATATCTTACTTTAGTTGTACATTTGTTGCTGTTGCAGTTCCCACACCTCTCTCGATATCTTGAAGCAAAACTTGGCCATTCTTCACTTTGTGTAGTCTAGCAGTCGCTGAGTCTTCTATTTGCTTGTTTACAATTTGCTCAATACAGCACGGAGCTAAAGGAATGCTTCCTCTATCTGTGTCTTCTTTCCACTCCTTCTCAATCGTCTGCTAACTCTGCATTATCTACAGTTGCTGATGATTTTTATAGATTTTCAAGAAATTGTTAACTACTAAGAACTCTCTTTTCTAAGAAAAGCCTGAATAACAGGAATAATATGTATTGTTACTTATTGAAACTTATCTATATTGCACAAACTTTGCCTTGCATGGTTGGTCATGAGATATACAGGGTGTTTTTGAATTGAATACAGATTTTTTGGGAGATGATAGAAGAGGTCCTTAGAAGTATTTTTGTCATATGAACATGTGGTCCCCGAAGCTCCGTTTACTTACAATACTGCATTGAACAATCAAATGACACCGGGACGCAGTGTGCATTGGAGGCCTAGATTATTTCATTTTTAACAATTAACACAAGAAATCTACTGTACGACTTTTACAGTAATTGTTCGAAATGACCGCCATTTACATATGGACTAATCGTATTTTAAAAAAGGGTTGGATACCATAGAATCTCCTTGACGAAGTTTGTCCTAAGGCTTTTCAACAAACAAGCACGTGCACCTTGAAATTTCTTTGCAAACAATGTCTTTAAAAGTTAGTACAGTAGATTGCTTGTGTTAAGTGTTAAAAATAAAATAATCTAGGCCTACCAATGCACACTGCGTCCCGGTGTCAATTAATTGTTAAACGCAGTATTGTAAGTAAACGGAGCTGCGGGGACCCCATGTTCATATGACAAAAATACTTCTAAGGACCTCCTCTATCATCTCCCAAAAAATCTGTACTCAATTCAAAAACACCCTGTATATTGTTGATCCTTGCATGGTGTTGGTGCATTGTGTGTTGACACCATTGTTGATACCTATTGCTGCACGAACTTCTTGTCCTTACATTGTTGGTCATTAGATATATATTGTTGGTCCGTGCAGTGTTTCTGAATTGCGTGTAGGTACCATTGTTGATAGACATTGTTGCACAAACTTTGCCTTGCATTGTTCTTCATGAAATATTTCTCAATATGCCTTGCCATAACTATGAATATCGATTTTTTATCGATAGTTATTATTTTTTCGAAATCAAAGGCAGATGAATATAAAGGGTCGACTCAAGGTTCTTGCTTAATTACTAATTTTGTTTTGTTTTTTGGATGCCAGAATTTTTTTTCCAAAGCCCTTTACACTTTTCTCTAATTAACTGCTCTTATTTTAAGGTGGTTTGATTCTTAATTTTCAGATACGTGTTTCAATTTCTCTGAGCTAGCAAAGTGGTTGATTGGTGAGAGAACTCATATACTTAATAAATACAGTTGCACACTAAGATTGGTTTAATTTTCTAATTCTTTCTGTGAGTTTTTTTTTTTGGTGGCTTGGTTTGATGTTTGAATTTTAATAATTTTTGGCCCTGTTAGACTACGCATGTGAATAGGGGCCTCCAAATCCTCAGAAAAACAGGATTTATACTGAGGAAGGTGTGCAGTGCTTAGGGCCCCTGAAGGTACTAGTCCGGCCCTGCCTAGGCCTAATTAGTTTTGACAGCGAAAGTGATTGCCTGGCTAAGCTCTCTTGAGTTTGTATTGATTATTTGCGTTCCAATGAATAAATTAACTAACTGGACGTTTTTATTTAGTTAATCACATGTTAATAGTGAAGTTTGCGCTCGCCTTCTGCGCTATGATGAACGTTCGGATGTGCGCAAGCTGTTTCTATTCTGAAAAACTTGTGCCCGAAAGAGAGTCACACAGAGAAGCCACCCTTGTGGAATCTAGTTATGATGGCAGTACTTTCCGTCTGGTGAGTTAATTTTTGTCATTTTCTTTGCCCGCGCAAGATGTGGAGTCCTGTGTTGAAGTCTGTTCAGAAGCTGAACTGCGTTAGTACTATGGAAAAAGTTAACTGTGCATGTTGCAGTAACTTCTGTGCAGCAGAGCGCATTTTGTTGGTCCCTAGTGGAGATTTTGGTGAAGAGTTAATACACCAGCGTTAATTGTATTGCAATTAGATGCACGTGTTGTTGCTGTCGTGAACTGCTTATGCCGTACTGTTAGTGAGACCAACGGCTTAGCCCCACCGAGATTGTAGATTCTGTTCGCGTCACTGTAGTGCAATAAATAGTAAATTAAATAATTTGGTTTTGAGCTCAGCAGTACCAAGGGAAGCACCGTGATATGCATTACCCGACAACGTAAAAATGGAAACGATTGCTTTGCTGGGTGTACTAACAATGCGGACGCTGTATGCAAACCTTAAGGTTCATAAGGCACTGGTTCTGTGGTTGTATATTGTGCAGTGACCGCCTTAGTGTGGTGACTTAGAGTGTTGGGGTCCACCAAGAAGGGGTTTCTGTGTTCTCCCCTTAGTATATGAGCCATTCAAAAGGACACATGCATGTATGGGCGTAAATTTTTAGGCTGTTTTTTGAGGACTTTCAACGTCTCAGGAGCATCACCCTGAAGCTGCACCGAGTTGGACTGCTAGCAATACAGAGTAGTGTAGTGACATGGTGCCTCACGCATTTTTTCGTCCCTTGCTGCTTGCTGGTGCAGTTAAGGATTCATTATGAAGGATCCGTTGTGCCTTTGTTTAGATGTGTAATAATTGGTGTAAAAGCGCGCGATTAATATATGAATGTTGTATCTTGTATTGTATGTCATTTTGAATAAACTAGAAGTTGTTTAAATTTACCGTAAGTGAAATCTTTATTCCCTGGAGCACATGTCACATTTTGGCACCCGACATGGAGCGTCATAATCCAGAAATTCCGGATTATCGAGGGAGTAAAGATACACATTGTTGGTAGCAGCTAATAGGGTGGGTGAAGATGGTGACCATGGTTTCTGTATTGCACAAGGCTGCCCGAATGCTGGGGCTACGGCCAATATTTTTGAGAGGGAAACCTGTGGATTTGGAAGCCACAATATTGGTAGAGCCACATTAGTGTTGTGTGTGCGGGACATAGTGGGCACAGGAGGTTAAAGGGTGATTATAGATCACATATTCGTAGGGCAAGTCTAGGAAAGGTGACTGGGGGTGGTAGGTCGTTCGAATCTTTTCGGGTAAGGAGACAGGTGGTACAGGATAGGTTCCAGATTGTAGGGATGCGATTTGGGGATGTGCAATATGCGAACACAGGGATGTGCAGTATGCGGGAATGGTCGGAAGAGGGATGGAAGATGCCATGAATTGGCAGGTGGTAGAAGCGGGGCAGGAGTCTCTGCCTGTATTTGTCCCAAGAAATGTGCTGGGAACGGAACAGGTTTGGGGATGTGGCTGGGGTAACCAGATATACCATTGTGTGCAGGGGAACAGGTCACCTGAGGCTGTTTATGCAGAAGGCTAAGGCACTTGCGCGAATGGTGACAGCCTGGCTCAGGTGGATAACACACTGGCAGGCAGGCAAGCCGATAATTACGGGGGCGGTGCTCAGGCATCGGTTGTAATTATTATCGGCATTGGCACAGAGGAGCCCTGGTTCCGTCAGCAGGAGGCACCCCAACAGCAAACAGTGGACAGTAGTGCTTCAGTGCACAACGATGGTGAGAATGCTGACATAATAGAGAGCAATGCTGTTGGTATAGGGGAGTTAAAATGCATGGTGCATCAGAGGCTAATGTGAGCATAGGTGTCAGTTTGTCATCATCGATCCGGGAAAGGAAAATTACAAGGAAGAAGAAGAAACAGAGTCTGGTTGAGAAAAACAGCGAGGAGTCAGAGACAGGATTTTGGGTGTATCCGTCTCAATATAAGGGGAGGCACGAACGGTTTTGTGTTATGGAATGGTAAGGGGTGTTTTAATCGAACATTAAATAGTGATATATATCGAAGGTGTATGTGACATGCCATGTCACGGGGTGTTACATAGGCTCGGTGGGAAAATACACACACATACATGTATATATATATTTAAGTTTTATAACAAAATAAAAACCAAATTACCTTAACTGTGGATAAATAACATCAATGGTAACACAAAG
>JAHWFO010069449.1:317343-350379 GCA_023313115.1 Rhysida immarginata | reverse complement strand
ACACACACACACACACACTCAAACTGTTGCGTGCATCTTTCTATCTGCACATTATTTTCTGGGAATTTTTTTCCTCTCCCCAACTTGTGGCATTCTAGGAACAATGTTTTTCTTTTTGACTCTGAATGTCAAGAGTTCCGTTTCCCAATTTTTTCTGTCGCCTCATACTCATTTTGATCTCCTGTACCTCTTTTGCCTTGACCGTTTTTTTAGTTGAGAATTCGGTATATTTAGTGTTAAACTGAATTTCTCTTACGCGACATTAGTAGTTAGTTTACATATTTCCGTTTGAGGTTGTTAAACCTTACTGAAAACTATGCTTCTTCATTAGTTTAAGGGAGGTTACGGTGTTCCCCTCCTACTTAACAATTAAAAAGGAATAATAATTGGATGTTCTATGAGGATTTTTATACACGCCATACCTCAGATGTTTAAATTATTTTTCATCAATAATTAAAAAGGGTTCACGCGACGTGTTCTGGTTACGTTGTGTTGTCTCTTAACCGATCATTATGGAGTCTTGCTTGTGTTATCGTTTCTTTAACTTAGCGGGGAAATATGCTTTTATTTCCCTCATATTCTTACCTGTCCAGGTTATTAATGGATCAATTTAAAATAATACTGTAGAAACGATTTTCTGTACTGTACAGGCGACTATACATCGATTGGGGTGTTTTTTTTAAATAGATTTTTTTGTGTAAACATTTTTTTGTATTACGGAACATTAGGTCGCAAGCAGTAAGATTATTTGATTTACAAAGATAAGATTTCACTAGGGTAATTAGGGCTTCAGTTTGGAAAAGTCTACTGAGTTTTTTTTTTGCTATGTTGTACCTGTATTTTTTCTTATTTTTTCATCTTATTGGTTGACCGATTGATTGAGCTCACTATTTGTGGTTGGTCCTAGGAAATACTCGTTGAAAGCGATTATAAATTTATTACAAGGCTTTGGAATTATTAACCAAAATAATATAAAAATATATAATTATTAAAAGCACGAGTAGTACTTAAGCTAAGCATTTTTATTGTGAGGTTTTAATTGCCTTGGATAATTGTTTTAGAGAACGATTTCGTTTTATGAGTTTCCTCTCATTGTTGTGCATCTAACTTCTTTGTCGTGAGGGGTTTCTCTTTTAGAACGATATGCTAATTTGCTTTCTTTAGCGCCTGTCTTTGCAGGAGCTCAAGTGGATAACAGATACATGAAGGTTCTTTTTCCCCTTGACAGAAACAGTAGTCGTATGGGGTTAGTAGAAGTGACATCGCTTCATGATAGTCGGCTCATATGGGCTTGATGGCTAGAAGAATTTCACTACAACGGAGCGGGAAATATCCCTCGTTGTATTTACTAATCGTCTGCATCACAGTGAGTAACTTTTATGAGTAAGTGTTGTTCATTTTAATCAATCATATTATATCTTTCTTCCGAAGCTTACTATCTTTCGTTTGGAACTGTCGCCCCGATGTTAGTTAATTGGCTGATTACATCTTACATGGTTTGCGATTTGACTAAACTCTTCCAGACTGGAATTTCATCTTAATGCTAGTCACCATTTTGTTCGCATATGTGAAGTTTTTCTTGATACACAGTGAATCGAGTAATGTATCATATCTTGCCTTCGAGGCCCACTGCTTTTTTCATTCACCTCAAGGTCTTTCTTCAAATCTAAATTTTGTCAACTGTTGAGAAATTTGTCATGAATTTTACTTATGTGCCAATTTATTTTTCCTAACTTTTTTAACACTGATTTTATTTATTAATCTAACTTTCCACTGTTATGTAATTCTGTTGCCTTGTTTTTAGTTTTCACGGCTACTTCAGTTTTTGTTTTGTATTTTTTCTTTTTAATTTTTCAGCTGCTTCCGTGAGAGCCCCTATTATTTGTTTTTTGTTTTCGTTTGGGTAAGTTTGTGTTTGTGAGTCATGTGTATTGTTTTTTTTTACGCGATTACTTGTTTTTATGGTTTGGGTTTATTTTATGTGACTGGTTGCAAGTAGTCATTTTTTATATAGTAACTAGGTGATCTGCCCGGCATTGCTCGGTCTGTTTATTTGATGAAATTTTGACGGCGTTTCCCTTGCGCCATCTCTTGAGGAAACAAACAAACATAAATCAAGATATATTATATTTACCCCACCCCCCTCTCTTTGGGGACATGTAAACCTTACTCTGAACCTAACGAACATATGGTGCGAATATGAGCTCAATCGGATAAGTGGTTCGAAAGTTTTTAGAACATTTACAGACGCAACCTGAACCTGAATTTTTATATATAAAGAAGATACGTGTATGTAGCAGCTCCCCCCCAAATGGCCGTCATGTCAATTAAATCTGTTACAAGGGGGAGGGGGCACAAGCAGGATTGGGCCAGCCCCCTACAGCCCCCTCAAAAAAATTCTGGGTACAGCCCTGTAATTGGAGCATTATTTCTGTTTATTGTTTATAGTTAAGATCAGCAATCGCTGCAACGATGCTTGCGTGTCGGCATCATCGCTATTGTTGAAGAGAGGGCATTGTTTCTTCGGAGGATTTCTTAGATCATGCCCTGCTCTCGCAATTGTTGTGTTGCGCATAAAAGTTGTAAATAAGTTGTTTTTTTTGTTAGAAATGTTCTTTCTAAAATATGCTGAAGAGAGTTTTTTAAGCAATGGCTATTCGTTCTCCGAATGCAAGGTCAGGCAGGGGCTGTTCCTAAGCCTAATTAGTTCTGACAGTGAAAGCGATTGCCTGCTAAGCTCTCTTGAGTTTGTACGTTTTTAGTTAGTAAGTTAATCACATGTTAATTGTGAAGTTAGTGCTCGCATTCTGCGCAGTGATGAACGTTCGCATGTGCGCAAGCCGGTTCGATCCTGAAAACTTGTGCCAGCGAGGGAGCCACCCTTGCAGAATCTCGTTCTAATTCCGATTGGTGAGTTAATCTTTGTCATTTTCTTTGCTCACGCAATTGTGGAGGCCTGTGTTGAAATCAGTTCAGAAGCTGTGGGAACAAACAACTGTGCGTGTTGCAGTAAATTTTGTGCAACAGAACGCACTTTGTCGGTCCTTAATTATTAAAGTTAGCTTTAGAAAAGACTTGGTCTTTAAAATGGTAATAGTGGCGTTCGCAACCTCTTAACTTTTCTCACTTATCTTGCTTAAGTCACTTTCAGTAACGTCATTTTGAGGAAAGGAAAGTCTCAACAGTTACTTTTTTGAAAGCGAGTCAGTACCCATTTTCCCCTCTGCTTTTCTTAATTTTCTGGCTTTACAGCTACTAACTTCCAGTTTAGTGATAGCCATATTGAATCGCCGCTTCCCTCGTTTCGATGATTGTCCACCGATGAAACTTGTAATTTAAAGGCGTAAGTAACGTATTTAACATTCTAAATTTTGTAAGTTATAAATTAAGGAATAAGAAAAACCCTGGAGAACAATAAAAACATTTTTCACAATCAATAAGTCACTTAATATTTTTCAAACAATTTCAACATTATTCATAATGTTATTTATGGCTGACGTAGTTTTAGAAGCAAAAGTAACAAAAGCAGCAAAAGTGATCTTTTCACTTCCGGTTTCATTCAGCCAGCCAGGTGGCCGAGAGGGCTGGGGCATAGGATCTCTATTTTCTCGAGTCCGCCTGGTCAAGGGTTCGAATCCCTACGTGGGCATGGATTCTGTTTGTCCGGGGCTGCGTACAGATATTACTTGTGTAAAAGGCGCAAAATGATTTTAGTAGTCGACACCAAAAATTCTAACAAACTAATCGGTTTCATTCACAATGAAAACCTATTTTCTTTGCTTTTCAAAAGCAAAGACAAATCACTTTCCTTTAAGTGAAAGGATGTGGATGCGACTATTCAGTGATAAATGAATTAGCATGGAGTATGCAAGTTTATAAGAATTTTTGAAATGGGAACTGGTATTGTTGACTTAATCATGAATTCTAAAAATGATAAAATCTTAAGTAGGTAGTTGTGAGCTAATAGGAGGGGAGATGCTATAACAGCATAAGACTAGTTTATAAGTTTTGTGTCATATTGTAAAGTTTTGTCTTTGAACTGTTTGACACATAGCAGCATTGAATTCATATGCGGGTAGTTAACAGGGTTGGGTCCGTAATTGCTTTGCATACTGCGAAATAATGATTGGTCCGGTTATGCAACATAATAAACAGTTATTGCATAAAGCAACATAATAAAAAAAAGGATGTTTGTTTGTTTGTTTATTTCTTTGTTTTTTATACAAATCTACACTTTTATTCCGATCTTAATAAAAATTTCGCATACATGACCTTCAAAGCATAAGGAAAGTCACTGTCTACCTCAGATTTCGAAAAAATAATAATTATTGATAAAAATCGATATTCAAGGTTACGGCAGGGCATATTAATGAGAAATATCTCATGACCAACAAAGTTTTTGCAACAATAAGTATCAACAATGGTATCAACACGTAATTCACAACCACTTTGCACAGACCAACAATATATTTGTAACAATGCACAGAATTCCTGTTATTCAGGCTTTTCTGAGAAAGTAGGGTTCTTAGTACTTAAAAATTTCTTGAAAATCTTTAAAAATGATCAGTAAGTGGAGATAATGGAGAGTTAGCAAACTAATGAGAAAGAGTGGAAAGACGACAGAGGAAGCAATCCTTTAGCTCCGGGTTGGATTGAGCAAATGGTAATTATTAGAATGAACGACTGCTACACTACACAAAGAGATGATTGGCCAAGTTTTTGCAAGACATCGAGAGAAGAAAAGGAATTGCAACAACATCATGTGTACATATAAAGTAAGATTACGTGAGTAAGAAATTATTTAGACTAGCAGTGGCATCCTTGGAGAGGTCCATCCATTGTGAGCCTTTAAAAAAAAATTTTCAAATTTTCATTTAGAGCTTTTACTGTATTAATTCTAAGCGTTTTCATGTTTTTTTTTAATTTTTTAAAATTTATTCCAAAAAAGAAAATTTCCGAGCTACGTCGGGGTTATCACCTAGGTTATTTGGTAGCACATCAGATCCAAACATTTCATAAAAATATATTTTGACTATATTTTGTGGGAATGTGTATATTTTGGAAACTGAGATGTTGATAATGCGATGACTGAATGTTCGTTTCCAAGAATTATTGATAATGAGCATAAAGTGAAGATGCTGTGATAGAACATTAATAAGGCAGCGCCTATTGATTATGCATAAGAGTCACGTGTTTCTCCCTTGAGTTCCCTATCAAACTTCCAGGCGACCGGCAAAATTATGTGTGTCTGGAAACGTAAGAGAAAGAACGAGTATTGGTCAGAGAAATTCTGCAGCTAAAACAGAAAAAGTTATACGCGCATTGGAAACATTTAAACAACGGGAGTTTCAAATAGAGCAAGAGGGTATAAGAGTTTCTACGTCAAGGGCAAGAAAAACTTGCTTCTAAAGTATGTAGTGATGTTCCCCGATGGTGATGATGGATATCATTTTAATCTGAGGCAAATTAACAAGAGGTAAACAAGGTTCCGGTATATCACCTAGAACTCTTGTCTTTCGCATTATTTGTAGAATGGATAACCTCTTCACTCTGTGTTGTATTGGTTGGTTTATTATTTATCCAATTTGGAGTTATAATTTAACTTCTTCAGATTGTTTGGCTTTCCTACAAATATAATCATCCCAGGCAACGCCGGGTCCTCTGCTAGTCTTCCATATATATAAAGAAGGTTGTTTGTTTGTTTGTGGATTTGCTTGTGGGCTTGTTAGTTTGTTTTTATACAAATCTACAGTTTTATTCCGATCCTGATAAAATTTCGTATACATGACCTTCAAAGCATGAGGAAGGACACTGTTTACCTCAGATCTCAAAAAAATAATAATTATTGTAAAAAATCGATATTCATGGTTATAGCAGGGCATATTAATGAGAAATATTTCATGACCAACAACGCAAAACAAAGTTTTTGCAACAATAAGTATCAACAATAGTATCGGCACGCAATTCACAAACACTCTGCACGGCCCAACAATATATATCTCATGACCAACAATGCAAGGCAAAGTTTGTGCAATATATAATTCAATACATAGAATTTCTGTTATTTAGGCTTTTCTTAGAAAAGAGAATTCTTAGTATTTAACATTTCTTGAAAATCTTTGGAAATGATCAGTAACTGGAGATAATGTGTTAGCAGACTATTGAGAAAGAGTGAAAGACGATAGAGCAGGGCCGCCGCCAGGGGAGGACAAACGGGACTCTAGTCCAGGGCCCCAACGGAAGGGGGGCCTCGTCAACCACGCATTAGGCACGAGGCAGAGCCCAGAGGGGCCTACACGTACCCAGTTGTCAGGGGCCCAAACATTTCTGGCACATTTCTGGCAGCGGGTGTGAATAGAGGAAGCACTCCTTTAGCTCCGTGCTGTATTGAGCAAATGGTAAGCAAGTAAATAGAAGAATCGGCGACCGCTAGGCTACACAAAGTGATTAATGGCCAATTTTTGCTTCAAGACATCGAAAGAAGAAAAGAAATTGCAACAACATCAAGTGTTATTATCCCGGGTAACGCCGTGACCTCTGCTAGTTTTATAATAATAGCTATCCATTTCTAAATATTCATTGTTTTAAAATTTTTATATTAAAAAATTATAGACTATAACTTCTCCTCACACAAGTTCATAATGTATACCTCTAGGCTCATTATTACATGTCCCTGCAGAGATTCCAACTTTCACATGTGCGTTACTTGACATCATCATTCCCCAACCCTTCTTTTTACGACTTAAGACACTTGTTTTGTTTTATATTTTCTCTAATTCTTTACCAATGCTCGTTTTCTAACTTTTTATTACTTTTCCGTCTTTTTACTTTTTTTAATTTAACAGTGGTTTGTTATTCATTAAGATTAACAATACTTTTACAATTTTTAGGGTTATAATCATAAAGAGTAATGTTTTATAATTATCATCAATATTATATATTGTAATTGTAATATTATAATTATAATTACCATATATTTTGTATGGACTTCAACTTTGAACCTTGAAATGGTTTATCCTACACAATGACTGTTGATTATTTTACAAAATTATTTTTTTTAGAGACTCTTGTTTGATTATGTTGTCATGGAACGTAAGTCGCGTTTGTGTTTTTACACTCTGATAGATATTCAAACTCATTTAATATAAAATAACTCATTCGTTATTTAACATTATCTGCTTTCTTACATTCAAAAAGGGGTTTGTTGTATTTCCAATGTATCTTTCATTACCAACCAGGCTTTGACCTTTTGTCTTAACAGTGTTTTGAAAATCATAAAATTAATTTGACATCATAGTTCACATGTCACTATTTTATACACATCTCAAGAATATTATTTGAAAATTTAATTACATTTAAACAATTTTATTTTACCACAACTGTAAGGAGCTAGGCATTGGAGATTTTAAGAAACGCAGTTTATTTAATTTAATAATTGGTATATAGAATAACCCATCAACAGGGTTCTCAAAATAACTTTCACCTGTCTTGTACAAAGTTCGAGATGTAGCTTCACATTAAACGAGGCATTGCTCTTATAGGTATTATCTATATTACAATGTTTTATATCTTTTTCAAGTGCGTCATGCATGTTCAATAATTTCAGCTAATATTCATGAAAACTGTCTATACAAACAGTTGTCCCAATGTTGTCCCCAAAATAGGCCAAAGCCCTAAACGGAGTTAATGAGATTACAAAAAAAAATTACAAAAATAGAAATAAAATTAGTTAATATCAAAACTTAAGAAAATAAAGCAAAAAATGTTTAGCCTTATTACCTATATTACAAGGTTTGATATATTTTTCAAGTGTGTCAGACATGTTCAATAATTTCAACTAATATTCATGAATACTGTCTATTCAAGCATTTGCTTATGCTCCTATAATTTGCTCCTAATGGATATAGAATGCTTTCATAGCCATTTTATTGTTTAGAAAATTGTGAATACTGTATTATAATGATTAAAGCTCCCAAGGTTTAATTTTTCATTCTAATTTAAAATTTCAACAGCATATACATTTTTCTCTAATTCTTCAGTAACTTTTATTCAAATATATGAACATTTTTATTGCAAGTATTTTTATAATGATTTCACATTTTCTTCGTAGCATCACTCTCTTTAATTTTCATACTCGCATAATTCTGTTCAACAAGTAATAAAATGAGATGCTTTTATCAGACTCTTGATACATAGTTCTAACTCATATTATCAAAGTGTATTCATGTCATTGGTTCTTCAGTTCTTGTTCAAGGGTTCACAGGAGAATGATGTATAGCAGCAGCATCTCATTGGTTAAATGTGTATATATGATAATTTATTTTTTTACGCTTTGTATAAATATTTGGTTATCCTATTAATACACATTTCCAGATTCACTTTTTAAATTGGTCGGAATCAAAATACTATTTGCTCATTTCAAACCAGCACTTTTAAGAATTCTACGACAATTTTTCTTTTGCGTTGAGTATTTTTTCGTAGTATTCATTTTCTTTGGGTTGATTTCATTTCTTTCACACCCAAGTCATTTTTTGAATCCATGCAACTCAGACTGTGTCTTAATTTATTTCTCTTCAAAAGTACTTAGCTGTGTTTAATTTAAATGTACGTAGGTATTTCACAAGTATTAAAACATTTATACTAATTCACCATGCCTAGGTATAGTACAACATTTCATAATGTTTTCACTATCAGCCCAGCGTTATTCAACAATTGCTAGTCTTGAAAATGCATGCCAGATGGCTGATAATACTTATAGTAAGTTTTATTTTTTTAAAGTTTCAAAAGCACGTTTTCATACATTATTTTACCTCAAAATAATTAGCATTACGTTGCTATGTGAAAATGAGTTGTTTTAATTGTCAGAATGGATATATGTTCATTAAATCACTCACGTTTGTTACCCTCTATAAAGCCGAGCACATTACTCCTTCAGGCCGGTATTAGACCATGGAACCTGGTGGAGTGATGGGAGAATTTATATTCTACCCACCAAGCTGGCTTCAGTTAAGTACAACTGATGAGTATTTAAAAACAGTAAACCACATTTTACCAAGTGGGCTTAATTTCCACGAAGGTGATTTTGCTGTTTTCGACCTTCTTGAAAAAATAACAAAACTTTTAAAGGCCTTTAAAAACTGTTATGCACATTATAATGCAGAGTGTAAAGAAATGAAAAAATTATTAGGGTCTGAGGTCCCAATAATTAGTATACAAGACCTGAATAGAGTTTTAGGACGCATTAAAATTTACAGACTTCGGTAAACCAATAGATTGAGCACAGAGAGAATAGCGTGGGTTTGTGAGTGACTGCTCGTATGCCTCGGTTATTTTTCAATATATTTTAATGTCTTTTTTTTATTATATATTTTAACTTTTATAAATATATAAAAAATAAATTTATTTACGATTTTCTACTCATTCAATAATATTCAGTAAATTCTATTTTCATTTTTATAAATAAGTGCCTGTTTACTTTTTCAACTTTGCATTAAATTATATACAGTAAAATTCTATTTATCATAATATTAATACTATGTTTATATTCTTTTTACTTTTTTTAAATGTGTTAAAATTTACTAATCACAGTTTTCTTTTTAAATTTATTACTTATTTTATGTATATACTAGAAGAGGTACCCGGCTTTGCCTGGGATAATTACACATGTAGGTAAATAGAACAATTTCAAAAAATTAAATTATAACTCCCAATTGGTAACATAATAAATCAATCAATACAACAAAGAGCAAAGGGACTATCCATTCTACGAAAAACAGGAATTCTACGGAATATAACGGAACTCTCTTTAAACACTTCTTGATTTGCCTCACCACTGCGGAGCATCAACAGAAACTTTAGACTCAAGTTTTTCTTGCCCTTGACGTAGAATTTCTTATACCCTCTTGTTCTGTTGTTCAGATGTTTCAAATGCCCGTATAGCTTTTTCTGTTTTAGTTGCAGAGTTTCTCTGACCAATACTCGTTCTTTCTCTTTCCTTTCCAGACATAAATTTTTGCCAGTCGTCTGCACGTTTGATAGGGAGCTCAAGGGAGACAGGTTTGACTCCTTATCCTCCTCAAGAGACACTGCCTTATTTATGTTGGTCACTGCATCGTCATTTTATGTTCATTATAAATAATTTTTGAAAACGAACTTTCAATCATCGCATTATCATCATCTCGGTTTCAAAAATATACACATTCACGTAGAATATAGTCAAATTATTGGTTATGAAATCTTTGGATCTGCTGTGCAAAATAATTTCTTACTCACGTAATCTTACTTTAAATGTACACTTGATGTTGTTGCAATTCCCACTCTTCTCTCGATGTCTTGAAGCAAAACTTCGCCATTCATCACTTTGTGTAGTCTTCTTGCCGCCGATTCTTCTATTTACTTGCTTACAATTTGCTCAATACAGCACGGAGCTAAAGGAGTGCTTCCTCTGTCGTCTTTCCATTTTCTCAATAGCCTGCTAACTCTTCCTCTGTCATCTTTCTCAATAGTCTGCTAACTCTACTTTATCTCCAGTTAATGATCATTTTTAAAGATTGTCAAGTAATTATTAAGTACTAAAAACTCTCTTTTCTAAGAAAAGCCCTGAATAATAGAAATTCTTTGCATTGTTAAAAATTGAAACTTATATATATTGCACAAACTTTGCCTTGCATTGTTGGTCATGAGGTATATATTGTTGATCCTTGCATAGTGTAGGTGCATTGCGTGTTGACACAATTGCTGATACCTATTGTTGTACAATTTTTGCCTTGCATAGTTGGTCATAGGATACTATATTTTTGGTCCGTGCCTAGTTTTTGTGAATTGCGTGTTGATACCATTGTTGTTAACTATTGTTGCACAAAGTTTGCATTGTTGGTCATGAGATATTTCTCATTAATATGCCCTGCCATAACCATGAATATCGAACCATGCCTCATTAATTTTTATGTTTCTGAAATCTCAGGTAGACAGTGACCTTCCTCATGCTTTGAAGGTCAAGTATGCAAATTTCATCAAGATCGGAATATAACTGTAGATTTGTATTCAATACACACAAACCCACAAACAAACCTACAAACAAACACCCTTCTTTATATATATAGAAGACTAGCAGAGGACCCGGCGTTGCCCGGTATACTTACGCTTGTAGGTAAACAGAACAACCTCAAAAAGCTAAATTAAACCTCCAAATTGGTTAAATAATAACTCAATCACTACAATATAGAGCGAAGGGACTATCCATTCTAAGAAAAATCCGAAAGACAGGAATTTACCTCTTCACTGAAAAAATCCAATCTAGGTGATATACCGGGACTTGATTTACCGAAAAAAAATTTTTAAAGGCTCCCAATGGATGGACCTCTCCAAGTATGCCTTCTAGTCTAAATAATTTTTTACTCACGTAATATTACTTTAGACGTACACTTGATGTTGCGGCAATTTCCTTTCTTCTTTCGATGTCTTGAAGCAAAAATTGGCCATTCATCACTTTGTGTAGTTTAGCGGTCGCCGATTCGTATATTTACTTGATTACCATTTGCTCAATACAGCACGGAGCTAAAGGAGTGTTTCCTCAATCGTCTTTCACTCATTATCTCCAGTTACTGATCATTTTTAAAGATTTTCAAGAAATTGTTAAGTACTAAGAATTCTTTTTACTAAGAAAAGCCTGAATAACTGGAATTCTATGCATTGAATTCTATATTGCGCAAACTTTGCTTTGCATTGTTGGTCATGAGACATATATTGTTGATCCTTGGATAGTGTTGGTGTATTGCGTGTTGACACCATTGTTGATATCTATTTTTGCACAAACTTTTATTTGCATTGTTGGTCATGAGATATTTCTCATTAATAAGCCCTGCCATAACCATGAATATTGATTTTTATCAATAATTATTATTTTTTCGAAATCTGACGTAGACAGTGACCTTGCTCATGCTTTGAAGATCATGTATGCGAAATGTTATCAAGATCGGAATAAAACTGTAGATTTGTATAAAAAACAAACAGACCCACAAACATCCTTCTTTATATATATAGAAGAAGATATTCCGTTCGTTCATTTATTGTTTTAAATTATTTATACAGTAAAATTATATGTCACACTTCTGTAAATAATTTCACAAGTATATACCTATATACCTTTTTTATAGTTATTAAATGTAATAAAATAAATTAGTCACCGTTTTTCCATTATGCTAGTTATTTGATGTATATCTTATCTGTTCAACCATTTATTGTTTTAAATAATTATTATAAAGTAAAATTCTATTAATCATTTACAATAAAATGTCATGTTTACTTTTTCAACTTAGCATTAAATTATATTCAGTAAAATCTATTTCACATTGCCATAAAGAATCTCATTATCATATATTTATATAATTTTTCAGTCGTATTAAATAAATTATATTCTTTCATGCTTTTATATGTCAATCTTCATGAAAATTATAATCTGTTAAATTAAAAATTAATTTTCCTAATATTATTATTGACTTTACACCTTATTCTATACAAGCCATTACATGAAATAGTTAATACAAGATCATTGGAATATTTGCATTTTGTTATTTCATGCCTGTTTATTTTTCTGTAAATCCTCTTGTCCTCAGACAACTGGATAAGTTCTCTTTTCGGTCCGCGTAAACGCGCACCATTCCTTTGTATATTTTCTTTTTGTATAATTTATAAAAATTAGCGTTTACACCCTTTTTATTCTATTGGCCATTATATCTCAAAATTCTGTGCTTTTTCTATTTATCCTGTTGGCCATTATTTCCTCTTTAATTCTTTTGTATCGTATTGGTTCATGTATATGCTTAATTTGTACCACTGTTCTGTATATAAAGGCTTGCATGCCTCTTGCTGTATATCTCCTTGACAAAGCCGGGAATAAATGGCGAAACTAGTTGGAATTCCTGATGTCCCTCTGTTATACTGTAAGGCCACCACCTGTTTAATCAATAGGAACAGTATTATGATCCACCCTTCTACTAATATTTGAACACTTACTCGTTATCATTAAGCTTTACACATAAGTTTTTAGTATTGAACTTCATTTGAAAATGTATGAAAATTCATACAACAAATAGATAATGTTTAAGGAATAGTTTTTACCTAAGAAACGTATTTTTAGATCTTAATGAAAGAAAGAAATAAACAAATCTGACAACAAATTAACTTTAAAGGTATTGACCAAAACCTTAGAATCTAAAGTAATGAAAAGATCTCTCTAATCTAATACCCTTAATAAAACTGGCCTCTTTAACTCTTTTATCTCCTTTCATGATGTTACCAAATTACTTATACCGTTTCGGTAAACCCAAAAATGGAAGAGATCTCAAGGGCATCTATACAATTTAAAGTTACTTTATTTATATAAAATAAATAAAGTATATAAATAAACTAAATAATTAAAATTGTTTCTTCAAACGCAGAAATAGTTCAGTCTCTGTTCCCATCCCTGTATTACGGACAATTAAATATTTTAAGTTTAAATTTCGTCTTTTTAATCGAATCAAGCCATACAGTAATGTTGTAATAAAACTGCTAATACAGAGCTAATAATTATTGTTTTTGTTTATAAACACTTTTTTGTAACATATATATTATAAATTACTAGCAGGAATAAATAGACAAATTTGTGAAATATATTATTTCATAAACTCCTCATCTAAACCTGCTTCAGCCGCAGCCATCTTGAGATGTTACTTTAAAAACTTACCCCTATCTTACTGCGTTTGTTATTATGCAACATTGCAGGTCCGATAATAAATAAATTAATACATGCGGCAATATGTATTATTATAGATTTATAATAATAATAATAAATAATAATATTATTATAATAATAATGTCGAATTACAAAGATTAATAAATCATTTTTCAACTATGACTACAACTAAACCCCCGAAACAACCGCATGGCGGTCGCCATGAAACAATGACGACAGAGCGAGAAAAGAGATTGAATAAACAAAGGATCGAGATTTTAAATTCTCATAATATGAATGCTCATCAAAAACTTGAATTTTATCCCGATACTTTACAGAAATATATGTACGAAAAGGAATGTGAAGATTTCGACCAGAAAGAACAGATTCAAGCAACAAAAGACTCACCCAGCTGTAATTCAATAGCCATTATTCACCTGATTCACCTCCGAAACGAATCTCTCAGCAACTGAATTACACGCCTGAGGTTCAACGGTCGCTAACGGGATTTTAAAAAAAAGCAATTCTTGAAAATGTTAATGATGTGCAGGGTTCAACGGTTGCGTTCTCCTAGCACAAACTTCGCGACAGACACGTTCATTTAAATATTTACAAAAGTACCCTGAAATAGACAAAGAAGGTTCATATGAGTGCTTTAGGAAGAGGCATAAACTAAGCAGCATAAGAAAAAACTGTGACTAATTTATATTAACACATTTAAAAAAAGTTGAAAAGAATATAAACATATTATTAATATAATGATAAATAGAATTTTACTGTATATAATTTAATGCAAAGTTGAAAAAGTAAACAGGCACTTATTTATATAAATGAAAATAGAATTTACTGAATATTTTTGAATGAGTAGAATAGTAAATAAATTTATTTTTAATACATTTAAAAAAATTAAAATATATAATAAAAAAATAAAAGACATTAAATATATTAAAAAAGAATCGAGTCATACGAGCAGTTGCTCGCAAACCCAAGCTATTCTTTGCATTATGAGCTCTCTTTGTATTATTGTACTCAATGTATTGGGTTTCCGAGGTCTGTACATTTTAATGCGTCCTAAAATTCTATTCAGGTCTTATATATTAATTATTGGGACCTAAGACCTTAGTAATTTATTCAACTCTTTACACTGTGTATTACCATGTGAATAAAAAAATTTAAAGGCCTTTAAAAGTCTTGTTATTATTTCAAGAAGGTCGAAAACAGCAGAATCACCTTCGTGAAAATTAAGCCCATCTGGTAAAATGTGGTTTACTGTTTTTAAATGCTCCTCATCGGTTGTACTTAACTGAAGCTAGCATGGTGGGTAGAATATAAATTCTCCCATCACTCCACCAGGTTCTCTTGTTTAATACCGGCCTGAAGGAGTAATGTGCTTGGCTCTATAGAGGGTAACGAACGTTAGTGATTTAATGAATGTATATCCATTCTGACAATTAAACCAACTCAGTTCGACATAGCAACCTAATGCTAAGAAACAGAAAGAAATACATTACTCTTGAGGTAAAAAAATGTATGAAAATATGGTTTTAAAACTTAAAACAAATAAAAATTACTATAAGTATTATCAGCTGCCTGGCATGCATTTTGAAGACTAGCAATTGTTGAATAATGCTGGGGTGATAGTGAAAACATTACGAAATGTTGTTCTATACCTAGGCGTGGTGAATTAATATAAATGTTGCTAATACTTGTGAAATACCTATGTACAATTAAATTAAACACAGCTAAGTACTTTTGAAGAGGAATAAAATAAGACACAGTCTGAGTTGCATGGATTAAAAAATAACGTGGGTGTGAAAGCATTGAAATCAACCCAAAGAAAATGAATACTACGAAAAAATACTCACAACAAAAGAAAAATTGTAGTAGAATTCTTAAATGTGCTGGATTGAAATGAGCAAATTGTATTTTGATGCAGACCAATTTAAAAAGAGAATCTGGAAATGTATACTAATAAGATAACCAAATTTTTACATAAAGCATAAAAAAATAAATTATCATATATTTCAAATTCAACCAAATGCTATTCATCATTCTCTTGTTGAACCCTTTGAACAAGAACTGAAGAACAATCTCATGAATACACTTTGATGATATGAGTTAGAACTATGGATCAAGAGCCTGTTAAAAACATCTCATTTTATTACTTGTTCAGATAAATTATGCGAGTATGAAAATTAAAGAGAGTGATGCTACGAAGAAAATGTGAAATCATTATAAAAATACTTGCAATAAAAATGTTCAAATATTTGAATGAAAGTTAGTGAAAAATTAGAGAAAAATGTATATGCTGTTGAAATTTTAAATTAGAATGAAAAATTAAACCTTGGAAGCTGTAATCATTATAATACAGTATTAACAATTTTCTAAACAATAAAATGGATATGAAAGCATTATATATCAATTAGGAGTATATTATAGGAGCATAAGCAAATGACCATATATGGATAGTTTTCATGAATAATAGTTGAAGTTATTGAACATGTATGACGAACTTGAAAAAGATATAAAACCTTGTAATATAGGTAATAAAGCTAAACATTTTTTGTTTTATTTTCTTAACTTTTGATATTAACTTATTTTATTTCTATTTCTGTGATTTTTTTGTAATCTCATTAACTCCGTTTTGGGCTTTTGGCCTATTTTGGGGACTACAATGGGACAAATGTTTGTATAGATAGTTTTCATGAATATTAGCTGAAATTATTGAACATGCATGACGCACTTGAAAAAGATATAAAGCATTGTATTATAGATAATTCCTATAAGAGCAATGCCTCGTTTAATGTGAAGCTGTATCTCGAACTTTGTACAAGACAGGTGAAAGTTATTTTGAGAACCCTGTTGATGGGTTATTCTATATACCAATTATTAAATTAAATAAACTGCGTTTCTTAAAATCTCCAATGCCTAGCTCCTTACAGTTGTGATAAAATAAAATTGTTTAAATGTAATTAAATTTTTAATATATTCTTAAGGTGTGTATAAAATAGTGACATTAGAACTATGATGTCAAATTAATTTTGTGATTTTCAAAACACTGTTAAGACAAAAGGTCAAAGCCTGGGTGGTAATGAAAGATTTACATTGGAAATGCAACAAACCCCTTGTTGAATGTATGAAAGCAGATAAGTTAAATTACAAATGAGTTATTCTATTATTAATGAGTTTGATTGTCTATCAGAGTGTAAAAACACAAACGCGACTTACGTACCATGACAACATACTCAAACAACAGTCGGACTAACATTTTTATCTCACATTTTCTTAAGTTCATTATAAATATTATTAATTGTTGTAAGTTCATCTATAGCATACTAAATTATATGCATCATAAACAGTCGTATTTAATTGTTTAATTGGAACGATTTGTATTTTTGCCTCTTTAATCACTGTATAATTTTGTCATGCATTGGTGTAAAAACCAGGTAAACTCTCTCCATACACTCAGAAGAAAAGAAATTGTTGAAAATTTTTTACTATGAAAATTCAGAAAAAAGAATTTAAACCAGTTGAAATTAAGAAAAAAAACTAATTTTGTAAAATAATAACAGTCATTGTGTATTCTAAACCGTTTCAAGGATCAAAGTCGAAATCAATACAAAATATATGTATATGGTGAATAAAAAAAATAATAATGATGATAATTATAAAACATTACTCTTTATGATTATAACCCTAAAAATTGTAAAAGTATTGTTAATCTTAATGAATAACAAACCACTGTTAAATTAAAAAAAGTAAAAAGACGGAAAAGTAATAAAAAGTTAGAAAACGAGCATTGGTAAAGAATTTTATAAAATAGAAAACGAAACTAGTGTCTTAAGTCGTAAAATGAAGGGTTGGGAAATGATGATATCAAGTAATGAACATGTGAGGGTTAGAATCCGTGCAGGGACATGTAATAATGAGCCTAGGGGTAAACATTATGAACATGTGATAGTCTTTAATTTTTTTAAATATAAAAATTTTAAAACCATGAATATCATAAATGGATAGCTATTATTATAAAATTTAAACATAAGTTTGATTCTGTTGGAATGTCATTAGCCATTAGCAGGCCTAAATCGGACTGACTCAGATGTGATGAAACACATGAAGTGATAGTATGTATTTAAACTTCATTGATGCCAAAAATTTTAGAAAAAGTAGTATAATCAGCTGAAGTTAAGAATTATAATCATCTAAATTAAGAAAGAACCCAATTTGTAAAATATTCAACAGCTCCCCATGGTTGGTAAACCATTTGAAGGAAGTAAGTCGAAATTAATACAAAATATGTGTATATGGTTAATCATAATATAATAGTAATGTAGCAACAGCAGGGATACAATCCACCGGGTAAACCGAAAGATGAAGCCCTATGTTGCCCCCCAACAGGCCGAAGCCCAAAACGGGGTTAATGATACATATAAAATAGACTAATAAAGAAAAGAAGATAATAGGAATGATTATAATAATAATAATAATAATGTAATGTAACAACAACAGCAGGGCACAGACCACCGGATAAACCAGAGGGTGAAACCCTATGTTGTCCCCCAACAGGCCGAAGCCCAAAACGGGGTTAATGAAAACATATAAAGTGAACAAAAAGAGAAAAATGATACACATAAATTAGCACAGAAAAAACTCAGACAAAAAAGATAAGTTAAGTAAGGGAAGAACAAGAATGAAATATAACAATAAGAATAATAAAGAATCAATGATAGTAATGAAAAAGAGTGTCAACAACGAAGGTTACAGGCCAATCAGATAATCTGAGTGGTCAAACCCCGAGTTGACGAAGTTATAACCAACAAACAATAATTTACTGTTAACAGGTCTGAACCAAAAGAGGGTGGGATGAGAAAACATAGAAATTTAAATAAATAAAGGGAAATGCATGTCCCTTAATGTCACTAGATCAAAATTATTAAAGTTATTTAAATAGTTGTTAACAAGCTTCGTTACTGGATTCAGTTTTGATATGTTAGTCCTCCATTTCAGAGGAGGTTTGATAACGAATCCTCGCCGTGTTTTGGACAAACTCTGGAAATTAAAATCTTTAACTAGAAAAGGGACACGTAAGTTATCATGAAAAATACTGAGCAATGTAATAAAAAGATACCTACTGACTAAAAAGTGAATATTGAACGCATTCTTAAATAAGTGAAAATAATCCGAACAGTTAAAATTTCTAACTAAAAAGTTCTTAAAACTGATAAATTTGCGCTGGGTTAAGGAAATAGCTTGCAGATTGCCGCCATACCAGATCCAAGCACAATAAACAAGCTTAGAGATGACAAATGTTTTGAATAATAAAAACAGTGTTCTGATATCAGTAAAAAAATGAATAGTACGCTTAATTAAGCCTAAGCGGCGCGAGATATCCAAATGTATCTGTTCAATATGATTAAGGAAAGAGCAGCTATCAGTGAGAATAACCCCCAGATCCTTAATGCTAGTAACTCTAGATAATTGTTTTCCAGCTATGTCATAGTCAAATAGAAACGGGGCTGTCTTACGATGAAAAGATATAACAAACGATTTTTGAGCATTAAGATCAAGCCCATTATTGACCGACCATGACGAAACCGCCGACAAAGATTCCTGCAAAATCGAGCAAGCAATCCAATCTTCGACGACAGAAAATAATTTAATATCGTCTGCATACAAGAGAATTTGAGTTGGAGAATGTTCGAATACGTACGAAAGGTCTGCTATAAAGATATTAAAAAGTAGCGGGCCAAAGGGAGAACCCTGCGGGACGCCACTCATAATAGGATAAGCTGGGCTTAAAGGACTTTGGAATCTAATCCTGAACTTTCTCCCCAACAACATAGAGTTAAACCAGGAGATTGCTGTAGTTGAAAGGCCTACGTATTTCAGCTTATCAAGCAGTAGTTGAATATTAACTCGATCAAATGCCTTGGAGAAGTCCAGAAATAAGGCATCAACCTGCTTCCTATTATCAACATGTAAGGTGAGATAATGCATGAAAGTCGCTAAGTTGGATTGCGTAGATCTCTTTGGTCTGAAGCCGTGCTGTGTAGGAGCAAGAAAGGGTTCAACATGAAGAGATAGTTGATCTGCAACAAGGGTTTCCAAGAGTTTTGCAGGAAACAGCAACAACGTAATAGGCCTATACATCTTTTTAGCTTTGATAACATCCCGAGCTCAAGGAGACATTAAACAGATGAACCAATGGTGAAATAATTGCAGTAAGACAACCTTTAAAAACATAATCTGGGATGTTTGGTACAATACAGGCCTTTGAAGCAGACACTTTACGCGAACGATCAACCACTTGCTGTGCAGAGAACGGTTGGAAAGAGAAATTGTTATTAATCTCACTCCAACAGTCGTTGAGCAAGTTGGCGTCCACAGGTAAGCTGGCGATATTGTTCATGGTAGACGCAAAAGAATGACCAAGCTCATTAAGTGTGTCTTCATCGGGAAGATCGATATTAGATTTTTTAACATTTAAAAACTTTTTGGAAATATCCCAGAAAGACGCCGGCCTGTGCTTTATCTGAGATTCGAGATTATTAAAATAGATTTTCCGATCAATGTCCCAGCCCTTTTTAAAATTGCGTCTAGCCGACACAAATTTAAGATAATCGTCGCTATTTTTAGTAAGTTTAAATCTTTTGTGCAACGTTTGTTTTAATATCCAATTAGATCTAGTTTGAGTAGAAGTCCAAATAGGAAAAGTCGGCGATGATCTTCTATTGTTGCCGACAGGCCTCCTACCCCTAGTATTATTAAAGAGAGGAACTGATTCACTAATAGCGTCCGTTAAAGCATCGGTAATGCTAGTCCAGATTTCATTCACATCAGTAGATCTCAGCGCCTGCTCCCAGTTTTTATTGGCGGCAATATGATAGAGGCACTGATAATCGCCCTTACCAAAATTAAAGAGCGTGTCTCTAGGTTTAGGGTATTCTTCTAACGTGTTAGAAAAAACAACCGACAAGGGAGGGTGATAATCATCAGCGCCAACAAGTACACAGTTGGAATTACTGACAGATAGAGCCAAGTTAGTAAAAACTTTATCGAGATTATCGCCGAACTTGTTTTGAACACAATTATGATTAACGAAGTCCAATTCACTGGCCCAGCAGTTAGTAAGAAGCTTTCTATGTTTAGAATAGAAAGATTCATTGGAGTAGTCCCTAAAGTCTGAATAATTAAAATCACCAAGTATAATAAAGACAGAAGAAGAATGCAAGATAAAATCTGAAAGCTCTTCTAAAAAAACTTCGAAATCTCGCATATGTAGGGATGGAGAAATATACACGGTTAAGATGCATAAACATCTACTACCGCCAGAGAAACACCGGGTGACAACTTCGACGCCGACGACGTCAATGCTAATAATAGAAGTGGAAAAGGAACAAGTGGTCGCTTTGATCGACTTTGGTAACGCAATCAAGACTCCACCACCACGGCTCTTGACAGTCCGATCACACCTAAACACATTGAAATCATTACCAAATAACATAAAGTCTGAGATCGTATCATTTAACCAAGTCTCTGTTAAGCAGAAAATATACCGAGAATTCGCGGCTGTAAAGTCAAACGTCTGATGGATCTTGGTACGGAGACCTCTCACATTTTGATAATAATTCGGCTACACATTAATAGTTGAAGAGCCTTCCCCCAGGCAAGAATCAATAATCTGACTATTATGTAATTTTCCAATAAATGGGGAAAGTAAAACACCCTCAGGCCAAACTGACGAATCAAATAATATATCAAAGTCGTTCTGCCTGACGAAAAGGACAAAAGAAGCGTAGCTCTGAAATTTCGATTTTATTTTACAACACTTGCCCAATTCGATCTTAGGGAAGACAGATGAGACAAATTCGCTAAGTTGATTCGGGGTAAGATCCGGTTGAAGTCTAGAGATAAATAATTTCTTCTCATCCGATTTAATATTCTTCACACTAGTCAATCCGTTACAATTTCCGTTGGCACCTATAAGTATTGGTTTATTAGCATGATTTTTGAATCCAGAAGATCACGATGAAAGACTCGTAGTTGGATCAATTAATTTCAACGAATCAGGTAGCAATTTATCTGTGGAGAACATACGACTATCTCTAGTAGCCGATTTAGGAAGTGCCTCCGCGAGTGGGCTGATCCCGTTTATTTGACGTGAGCTGACACCCCCGTTTAGTGAATCGATCACTCTGTCAAGCTTTTTGTTAATCTGAGAGTTCTCCTCTTGTATTTTCGTAGCAAGTGAGATGAAATCCTTAACAGTCCTAATGAGATCGTTAATAACAGCTAAAATTTGAGAAGAAGAGAACTTATCTGTTATTGACGACACAGAATTAAAGCTGTGATCCGGGTTAACGTCTCCAAGCTCATCTAGCTCCACTGACTCGCTACATCCGCAACGCCATTTTAACTTAACCTTTTGAACCTCGTTGTTGCGAATATTAACACATTTGGCGTGAAAAAACGACTTACAGGCTCCTGTACATAAGAGATAAGGCTGGCGACCATGTATAGTTGATTTGCAGGAAGGGCAAACACCTAATGTGCCCTGCTTGTTTCCTGATTTTACCATTTAGAGAGCGAAAGAAACAGTCGACCGTCACCCTGCGCCACCTGGTGAATAATCTAGTTATTAATAATAATAATAATAATCTAGTTAATAATAATAATAATAATAATACGAATCTAGTTTCACTTCTGTCTAATCAGATTGCTCGAATTTTGTCATCAAGTTTTTACAAACAATAATAATGATAATAATAATTAAGAAGAATAAGAACGAGCAGATAATTTTAATTTATTTCCCCGTAATAACTCTAGAACAACGAAGTCCTATTGAAGCTAAAAAATTTGATGAATCAACACGACCATTAAGAATATACACAAGAAAATTGATCATATAACAGGTTCCTAATCTATCGAGAGACCAATAAGCGAATTGATCCCTCACAATACCATCAGAACTACCAAATTCTTTTTCGCAATACTTAAACAATGCATCATGAGACTTCATTAATTTTAAAAAAATTTATATTAGTAAAGCCTGGGAACTAAATAGGAAAACCATAAAGAATTTTAGGCAAAACAACACTCAAATAAATAGAACAGATAATACCAGGTTGATGATAAAAAAAAGCAAGACGCCTGAGACAACTCACTCGCCTAGCCACTTCTAAATTTAAACAATTAATATGGGTATTAAATGTACCGTTTGAATCGTACCAGACACCAAGATCTCTGATAGTAGAATCAACAGGAATTAAAGTATTTCCAACATAATATTTAAAGCTTATTTTCATTGTCTTACGAGAGAAACTAATAATTTTCGATTTATTTATATTAATCTTTAAACCTTTATCGGAATACCAATTATTAACCTGAATAATTTTGGTCTGAAGAATCAATGCATCAACAGATGATGAAATTCTATTAAAGATTTTTAAATCGTCAGCGAACATAAGAGCTGGAACCGGACCCTCAGCAAGCAAAAAATTTAAATCGCAAATAAAGAAATTGAATAGCAATGGACCTAAAGGAGAACCCTGAGGTATACCACTCATAATCGAACCAAAGCAACAATTGCCTATAGCATTAGTAATAAAAAACGTCTGTTCTGCAACATAGAATGAAGCCATTTAATGGTTAGATGATGAATACCTAAATAATGTAACTTTGTCAATAACAAAGAATGATTAACGGAATCAAATGCTTTGGCAATGTCGAGATAACAAACATCCAATTGACTCCTTTCATCCAAAGCAATCGCAATTTCAGATGAAATGCGATTCAAATTCGTAATGGTGGACCTACCGGGAGTAAACCCATGTTGATTGTCAATCTGCAGACTCAGATATTTCTTTCTTAGTTCTTTAAAAACAAATGACTCTATGATCTTAACAGGAAAAGGCAACACTGAAATCGGACGAAAATTATCACGACTATTTGGATTTTTAACCTTAGGCAACGGAACAACTTTAAAAGTTGTTCTGCAAAGATAAATTAAAAATCATCGCTAACGGTACAGCTAACACCTCCAAACAACCCTTAAAAACAAAGTCAGGGAGTTTACTTAATGTTAAAGAGCTACTAGCTTTAATAGTTTTGCCAAGATTTAATACTTGAGACGCTGAAATTAAATTAGTCTCATGATCATAACAAGAATTTTTGCCAAGGTTAATTAAATAGTCCAAAGCAACCTGGGTTAAATTAAATTCTCTATTGTTATTAAAAGATTGCTCAAAATGAGACTTGAAAGCCTCCAATTTATTCAAATCTAGTAAAAAATTACTAGAGGTAGTTGCACTACTCTTGCCCAACAATTTATTAGTAATATTCCAAAGCTTTTTCGGATCATTTAATCATATCTTCAGATAACTTTTTAAAATAAGAATTATAATCCTGACAATATTGATGATTGAAAAGTCTTCTAAAATTTTTAAATTGCACATAATAACTAATATCTTTTGTTTTTTTTAAATAATTTATGGAACTTCTTTAATCTCCAATAATTTCGTGACGGAGAGGAAATCCACACAGGAAAGTTGTACGAGATTGGTAATTATCCTTTTTTAATGGAACAAAATGTCTAAAGGCATTATAAATAAGATTAAAAAAATCATTCGAACAGGAATCAACATCAGTATAATTAGCAAAATCATCCCACTGATAACTCTCCAAAAATTTATAAAAACCATATAAATCAGCCTTAGCATAATCAATACCCGTACTAATCTTCTTGAGGTCAACAGGACCAATATTAATAATAATATGTAATGAAGGATGAAAACCATCTTCTTTCACCAAACAATTAGAAGCATTCACTACTTCAATTACATTATTGGAAAAAACTTTATCGAGAGAACTACCAAATTTTTTATAAATATTATTATAATCATTTAATTGATGTTCTGCGAGAAAAAGTTCCATAAAACTTAAACGCTCTATTGAATAATAAGAGGATACCTTGCTATATTGATTTTGATAATTAAAGTTAACTCCAATCGGTAAGCCATGCATAGAATTGCCTAAGTTAGTAAATACCTGTTCAAATTCTACCGTACGAACATTAGGGGGAACGAAAAGATCAACAATACAAAAAGATCAACACACCGTCCCAGCATACGATTAAATTTCTTTGTGGGAACTCTCACCCCAACAATGTCGATTGAAAAGGTATTTTATTTATTTATTTATTTATTTATTTATTTATTGCAAGCAACAGGCTAGAAATGCCCAATGACAGCTTACAGGAAAACAAAAATAAGAACAAACAATTGAAAACATCAAAAATCAAATATAAGAACAAAAATTGAAACATCAAAACAAAAAATAAGCATCATTAATATCAAAAGAGTTTACATGTTCATAAATTATAACTTTAAATTCATTATAATTTAAAAAGTTAATATCAATTAAATTTGAGAATATATTGCCTAATTTACATAATCGATTGAAAGGGAGATTGCTTGTAATACATTTCTTAGTCAGTGGTAAATAAAATATATCAGTGTTTCTTAAGTTTAGTTTGGGAATGCGTGGTTTTATGAACTCGAGAAATCTAACAGAATATGTTATCTTTATATATAAAAATTCAGGTTCAGAGTGCGTCTGTAAATGTTCTAAAAACTTTTGAACCACTTATCCGATTGAGCTCATATTTCCACCATATATTCGTTAGGATCAGAGTAAGGTTTACATGTCCCCAAAGGGAGGGGGTGGGGGTTAATATAATATTTCTTGGTTTATGTTTTTTTGTTTCCTCAAGAGATGGTGCTAGGGAAACGCCATCAAAATTTCATCAAAGAAACAGTTTGAGCAACGCCGGGCATATTATCTAGTATGATTATATAATTTGAATAAGCAGCAGGCGTCGAGATAAATACGCCTGTTAAGTAGCGTTTCACAACGAAAGTGATCTCTGAGGTAAGAGTTTGTAGCATATAAATTTTCATTAAAAAATTTATGATTTGATAAGTGAAGAAGGGAGCGTAGAAAATCAGTTTGAACTTTCTCAAGCCGCCGCTGTAACGTAACATTGTACGGAGACCAGATGGTCGAAGCATACTCTAAGCCGGGTCTTACGAGGGAGTTGAATAAGAAAATAGAAAATTCTGTGCTATTGAAACGTGTGGAGTTGCGAATAATGAAATAAGAGATTCTATAGGCTTTAGAGATAATGTGGTTTATATGGTCGGTGAAAGACAGGTTGTGCTTAAAAAAGACCCCTAGATCCTTTGTGGTAGTTTGTTTCTCAAGAGAAGAACCATTAAGGGTGTACGAGAATCTATGAAGAGAATGTTTCAGTGAGTAAGTGACCGAGTGACACTTTTCATTAGTGTACATTTTATTTTCGATACACCAAGAACTAATAGAGTATAGATCTAGTTGCAAATCAAAGCAGTCAAGAGGGGTACGAATAATTTTGCCCATTTTGATGTCATCTGCGAACAAAAACAAAGAGGATGATTTTACTACATCTTGTAAGTCATTAATGAACATGAGAAATAATAATGGTCCTAAGATAGAACCCTGGGGCACTCCTGAGGAGGATATGAAGCTTTTGGAGTTAGTGCCATTTATGACAACATAGTTTGTTCGATCAGTAAGGTATGAGCATAACCATTTGACAAGCGAGAGATGCAATCCAAATTGTAAAAGTTTTTTAATAAGGAGGAAATGGTCCACCTTGTCAAACGCCTTCTCAAAATCGATGTATATTAGGTCAACTTGAGAGTTTTGGGCAATCCCATCACCAATGAGAAGTATACAATCCATGAGGTTCGATTGAGTTGATCTACCATTCATGAAGCCATACTGGCAGGGAGAAATATGGGGTGAGACAGTGGGATAGATTCTTTGATAGACTGCATATTCAAAAATTTTTGTTGGAAAACAAGTATAGAAATGGGGCGGTAATTTTTGATGTTGTTTGAATCACCTTTGTTTTTGTACAAAGGAACAACTTTGGTATTTTTCCATAACTGAGGAAAAGTGCCGGTTTTGATTGAAAAATTGAAGATGTGTTTTAGAAGGCAGATGAGAAAAGCACTGCAGGCTTTATAGATGTAGGAGGGAATGCCATCTGAACCGATGGAGATTGTGTTTTTAACTTGGGTGATGGCTGTATGAACTTCAGACAATGAGAATTCGGTGAGAGGTCCTGGTGATTCCACCCTGTCATTAAGAATATAATTGCGTGGGAAGACTTCCTCAAAGCATTTTGAGTTATCAATGGTAGAGGGATTGAATACCGAGTTAAAGTTGTTTGCAAAGCCATTTGCAATCTCTTCCGCGGAGTTCAAGCATTCACCATTTAAGAACATTTTGTTTTTAAAGCTTGCATTATTGGAGCCCTTAAGCTTTTTTATCACGTTCCAGAAAATTTTGGGAGTTGATTTAATTTTAGATTGGGCTGATGACATGTAGTTCTTGAAATCTCGTTTTATGAGTGCTTTGGCTTTGGATCGCAATTGACTAAATTCTTCTTTATAACGTCTACCTGCAACCTTTGGTCGATATAAGGAACCAAATAATGCAGCAAACATGCCAGATTAATGGAGGGAGATCTTCTCCTCCTAAACGCATGTTGCTCTTCAGGTAGATTGAGATCATCGAAGGAGGCGAGATGGTTAGCAACATATGTTTCAAGAATCTTAGCAGGGTAAGGAAGAATCGTAATCGGTCTGAAATCATTCAGTAGTCGGGGCCGTGCTGACTTAGGAATAGGAACAATGTTAACGATCTTCCAGTCGCTTGGATATACGCCGGAAGCAAAAGAAGCATTAAATAATACCGCAAATGGCTGTAAAATGGCTGATGAGCAACCCTTGAATACAAAATCGGGTATGCCATTATGGTGGACAATCTTAGATGCAGTAATTTCTTTAGCCAAAGCAAAGATTTCGGTGGAGGAAATAGGTGGTAAAGAAAGTTTACCTTGAAGCTGATCCCAAAACGATGAGACTCGCTGGTCAGGAAAATACAAAATGCCGTCATTTCCCATAGTTTGTTCAAAATAAGATGCTATCTCCTCTGCTGAGAAATGGTTAGACCAAGATTGGGCTGAACGCCTTTTACCACTGCGAATAATAATAATAATAAAAATAATAATAACACCTTACATAAACTATATTTTTCACAGAGCTATAATCACTGACAAAACTATCCCTCATAATAGATCAGACATTACACTAGTAGATAAGCAAAACAAAGTGACTTATATAATTGATATCTCAATCCCCAGCACACACAATTTACAAAAGACATACACTGACAAAATCACTAAATATACGGATGTTGCACATGAAATAAAACGCCTTTGGTGAGTTAACAGAGTACACATTGTTCCTATCGTTGTTTCCGCCACTGGGGTTATTCCACACTCGCTACACAAAAGCCTGTCAACACTAAATTTAAACCCACACTTATACAAAACCTTACAGAAAGCCACAATTCTAAACACCTTTCACATAGTAAGGAAATTCCTACACCCAAACATCAATACTCCCACGAGTGCATAACTTTCCCTCCCTCGCATTTGAGTCCCTTGGGCTTTGGCCCTCTTTTGGGTCCGCCTCTGGGATTGGCTTCCGGACTTGATCCGAGTTTGGCTTCCCCAAACAATAACAACAATAACAATCATAATAATGTCACATTACACTTTATGAATAGACACGAAAAGATTTTAAAAATAATGTCAACCTTAATGAATGATAAAACAACATTAAATTAATTTCATTAAAGTGGCTGAGTGCGAGACAGTGATCAGCATCCAGCAAAAGTTCTTCATAGAAGATGCCTTCAAGAACTAACGAGAAAAGTAGGTAAAAATTACTTGTAAGAGAGTTTAAAGAATTAGTTAAATCACATAGAGTAGCATATATATACACCGGGTGTTTCAGAAATGACCGGTATATTTGAAAAATCTAAACGGGCAGCAATAGAAATACACCGTGAACTAATTTCGAAAGTTTGTCTGCCTGAAAATTTACTGTTGTCCCAAGCATATTGCAACGAACGGTGTATTTCTATCGCTGCCCGTTTAGTTTTTATTGATTTTGCAAATATACCGGTATATATTTAAAGTAGTAGGTTTGGTTGTTTTTTTGGTATTAACGTCCTTTTCAACTGCCATGGTCATTTCAGGATGGCGTTATAGAGGCCGCAAATTTTGCCTCGCAAGGGTTCTTTAATGTGCAGGCGGCAAACGACTACACGAGACCAACGGCTTTACTTCCGAAGGAAATACGTGATCTCAGGATTTTCCCTAAAGTAGTAGGGGTGTCTGCGCTAATTATGTGAGCAGTTGAGAAAAAACGATTTCAAATGCATGTTTATATTATCTCCTTTTAAGTCAGTCTTGAACGCCTTTTATATGAGCTGTGTATAAGTCCTTGTGAAAAGAAAATAACGCTTGCATGTGCAAATAATGTCTGTTAATGGAAAAAGATACTATAGATGAATTAAACTGAGGCGTACTATAAATTACCACCAAGAAGAAAATGAAATTAATATATATGATGAAAACTGGTATTGAGTAAATGTATATTCTAAGACTAAGCGCATTGTTAATTAGCAACTTAGTTTGAATATTAAGAAATAAACAGTTAATGATCCACTGTAATGAATAAAATCAATTTTTTTAGTAATTATTAAAAAATAATAGTGAAATAACGTTAGATAACGGCCATTTAGTAGTAACATGAGACTTGAGGTTTAACTCAGAAAGCGCTGATTAGGTATGAAAAGAGATCATTTAGCGCGAGAGAAAAAATAATATGTTGGAAACACATATTTTAATAGAGAGTCTAAAATGTGTAAGGGTAAAAATTGAGTTAAGCATTTCAGTATTTGCGCATACAGATATAAACTGAATGTATATTTTATGTGTTTGGACTTTGTGTATTATTTTGAACGAATTTTATTCATTAAATAACGAAAATAAAAGAACTAGATAGTAAAATGAAGTCATTTGAGAAATTAAAATCCTGTAATAACTAATTTATTCTTTTTTATTGACTATTTTAAATAATAAGGGCTCATGACAGAAGGGTGACCTGAATAAGCACGCATCTTTGGTGTATGAAAACCTTGGAAGTTGTCTTAACCCTCTGTCGGGCGCAACTGATCTAATAGGCACAGCTCTCATATTATAGATCGCCTTCGCCCTCCTAGATGCCAGAAACACTTGAAACTTTGAATAACTCTCCTATTTAGGGACCTTTTCATACATGTCCGTTAGTTCATGCCAAAAATTTTTTATTGAGGATAGTGATAAAAGTATTCTGTCAGGCATATTGTAACTAATTCTGCAAAGTTTCTGAGACATGTATTTTTTCAAAATCGATAAAAAATAAATTGAATTATTTTATTCATTTAACAAATAAATACTGTAAATATATAATTATATTTAAAATAAGGCATGTCTTTTCTAATGTGGCCTAATGGCACATTGTCCCTTTCAATCATACTGCTCTTGTACATTTTGTGAATTTGTCGTTTTTTAAATAACTCTTACGTTTTAAATTAACAGAAAACTCTTAAAAAACATTTTTCTTTAATGGAAAGATGATTTAAAAAATAAAAAAAAGGTTTTATGGTTACAATCAGATCTTAGAATGGAATGTGCCTAAAAGGCTTATTGCACCTGAAGATGTGATAAACAGTATTGCACCTGATGGAAGGTTAAGCACAATTGGCCATACAGGTTAAAAATTAAACCATTTTTTAAAAAACAAAACGTATTATGGCAGCTTGGTAACAGAGTAAGCAATTTCGAGTTGACCTGTAAGCTAACAGCATCTGTTCAAGAAACAAGGAGTAATAATTTGTATTAAGAGAAAAAATTTAAAAATAAAATAAAGTGTAATGATAAGGTAAAATAAAAATAAATAAAATAAAAATCATCTGGTGTGTTACTCCCTATTCTACCAGCTGAATGATGAGAGCGTCGCCCTCGAAAAGCGCTTACAAGATAAGGTTGTATTTTTCTTTTTATTTAGTGTTGTGGTTAAACAGTCTTTCCTTTCTTTTCCTACATAATAACTCATGTTTGTGAGTTAGTTCTCTTTTCTCAGCTATAAATACCTGGACTTTCCCTTTGTTACTTTGATTCATAATGATGATGGTTACTTGGTAGCCGAAATATACATCTATGGTTATTAAAACTCATTTTTGTGTAAACGTGGTATCCTTCCTTCATCTGTACCCAAGTATCCACAGAACTTAGGCCAGCCAAATTTACATAATTTTTTTTGTATACTTTTACTTCTAATATGGCCACATAGCCTATACCAGACCTTCCCAGTAAAAATTTTCCCGTAACAATTTTCCTTGGGAATCATTCACAAAATGCATTCGCTTGAAGGGGGAGGGAAAATTTCGAAACTGTGACAAAAGTGAACGGTAAAATAGGGAAGAGGGAGGGGGTTATCTATGTATGAACGTTCGCCAGTACAGTGAGTGGCTAATTTGTTATGACTGGTTCACCTGATCACGCTGTTGTCACTAGAAGCCGAGATTAGTGGATAAAAAGGAAAGCTTTGCGCTTACGGCATTAGTAGAATTGATTGCATTGTGGTTAAACAATGCGATTACGCAGACGTTTATGTGGGACGATTGTAGGACCTCGAAGCCATGGAGCGAATAATACCAAAACCACTGCATTCGTGAAAAATTCAAGAGCAGCTGTTGTTAAGTGTTAAAAGAGTATACTGTCAGTCAAAAAACCGAATATGCAACTTGTGGTGCAACAGTGAATATTCAAGCAGAACAGAGACACTCCAAAATTCTAATGGACAAATGAAGGACAACATTGCAGCAAATTACGGCACATATAAATCAAAGATCCTCTTAAAGACTTTTGAACGCACTCTCCATCGTATGGGATATAGAACCGAAGGTCTCTTCACACACCTTTGCTGTCTACAGGCAACAACAGAAAACGTCTATATTTCGCACAAGGACAGGACAATCGATAATTGGAAACAAATTATGATATCCATCCGTTATGACATCCTAGCGTTACATGTTTTTTGCCCATATATTCACGTGATTCGATTTGATATAAATTTCTACTTTTATGTCAAAACAAAGGTGGACATTTATTTACGAAAGATAAAGATCATTCTTTAAAAAAAAGTTTGCAATATTAGTTTATCTCATTTTTTCTTTGTTTATTACTGCAGGGTTGGTGCTTGCATTCTGGTTAACGATAGTTACAGCTTTTTTCGATGAAAAAATGTAATTTTTGATCATTAAAATAATTTTTCATATCAATAAAATACACTTTTGTTCAAAAAAACTTAGTTTCATATTAAAAATAAACATTCACATTAATAAAATGTAACCTAAACTGATCTTCTTATTCAGCAGATTCTTATTGAAAAGTACAATAACAGTAAAAAAAATTCAAATTATTCATATTTTGTCATGTGACGAACTGTAAAATATAAGGAAGCTCAAGACAACTTCAATGTATTTCTATTTTACTTAATATTGTATAATTGAGCACTCACTTTTTCTTACTGTATCATTGTCTATTATCATATTTTTAATACTCTTCTTCATTTTAGAAATAAAATCATATATATTTTCATTATAATTCAAAATATAAAACATCTGAATATTTCTTTTACTGTTCCTGTTATTTTTCAATAAGTATCTGCTGAATAAGTATCTGATTGAATTAAGATTATTATTGTTCTATACATGCTATTTTTAGTGAAAATATAATATAGTGCCACGTGGATTTTTGCAGAGTGATCGTGACAAAGAGAAAGAACGACAAAGTTTTTGATAAAGAAAATAAATCTTTATTCGGCATAAAATAAAGCTTAAAGTTAGTAAGAAAATTAAAGATTGCACAGTGGAAAGACTTCTCCGCACTGGAGCTTGAAGCAGGATAGTTCGTCTATATGGTCGTTGCCCGTCTTGGATGCAACACCTGATGCTATACGATGAAGTTCGCCGCTGGCGAAGATCAGAAGTTGAGACTGGATGCTGGACACACTTGAAGAGTTGATTTCAGCAATTCCCGTCGAATTGTGGACGCACACGAATAAGAAGACGTAGGTATTGTAGACTCGCTACGCCGAAGCACACTGCTACTCCAGTAATAATGATATGGCATAAACGAGAGACGTCTAAGGCTCCTTTTGCCTTCACGTCGTTTTAAATCAAACGCATGAGAGGTTGACGCCCGTTTTTCTTTTCGTCGCACTCACCAAAAATAAGCACACTACACTGCGTGTATCAATAGCGATGGATAGGATGCACCTTTACTTTTCGACCAAAAATCACTTTGGAAACTAAATTAT
>JAHWFO010069449.1:297007-317333 GCA_023313115.1 Rhysida immarginata | reverse complement strand
TGCCACTCGCTCCAACTCCGCCTTCGTTCTTTTTCCTCCGCTCGCTCTCGCTCCGTCTCATCCTCTCTCGCTCCTCACGCTCCCTCTTACGTGTAGCCTTCGGGATGACGAGTTCGGCGTCAGCTCGCCTGTTGACGTCACCTCTGTTCTATCTCTCTGCCGATCCCTTTTCTTGACGAAAACCACGTGACATATAGTAATGGTTTAGTGTTGACTTTTTAGTTTATTTTAATATCTTGATTGTATATAATTAAGTTAAAACACTCGCTATTTTGAATACCCAACTAATGCTGTTAGTTAGTCAACAGCCTTGTCAACTTGGATTTAATATATAGCTTTATTTTGTAACTGTTCTTTGTTCGCTTTATAATTCCATTTTGACCATTGTAGGCTTGCTATTTCGTACTCTTTTTTCAAGTAGTTTTTATTTGTCTTATTTCTATTGTGGTGGACCATACCATATATCGTCTACTGACTTTTTTTTAACTGACGTTACCTGGTTTTTGTTTTGATTAAAGAGACTGTCATTTTTAGCGTCTCTTAGCCATAGCCACTGACTTCTGTGCATTAATGTCTGTCTTTTCTAATCCGCTTCCATTAGAAGCTCTAAATTCCTCTTTAGCTTTAATCCATCATCCATAATTCAGCATAGTTTATCAATTTACTACTTGAATATTAGGAGTATTTCTGCAAACCTTGATTATGTTCTTGCAAACCTTATGTCCATCTCTCCTCAGCCCAAATTTTAAATTTTCTCAGTAACGTGGTGTCGTGATAATAATGATATTCCTCCATTTACGGATTACGAAGTGGTCTCCGTAAATCGTACTGGCAAGCGCGGAGGTGGTCTCTGTATTTCTCTCTACAAATATTTCGCATTCCGTCCTCTTCCTCAATTTTCTCAAGTTACAGCTAACTTTGAAATTTTAACCATAGTAATCAACAACAAACTTATTATTATTGTAATCTATCGCCCACCTTCCTGGCAGTTATCAGAGTTCTGTTCTTACATCTATAATATTCTATTCGAATTACAACGTCTACATACCCCTGTTATTCTAATAGGTGATTTTAACATAGACTTTAGCAATGTTTCTTCCTCTCTTAACCTCCTCTTAGACCCTATTACTCGTGCAGGGCTCCTTCCAACTTCTTCATTTTATACACAGTTTTCTTCTTTTCGTAATTCTTATTCAGCCATAGATGCATGTTTTACTAACTTAAGTGCCATACATCGCAGTAGTACTATTGATATTTCTATTTCCGATCATTTCCCAATGCTAATACTCTTTGATATTTTCGTCCCTTCTATTGACAGAACTAACTTTTACTGTAAACGAATAAGTTCTCCGAATAGGATTGCGCTACTTAGTTCCCATCTTTAACTTACTAATTGGGGTGCTCTTTTGAACAAATTTGACGACACTAATCGTCAATTCGATGCTTTCAGATCGCACTTGCAATGTGGGTTTGATTTCTATCTGCCTTATCGATCTTCAAAATACAGCCCCAAACGTTGCAATAGTGCCAAAAAGCCTTGGATTACTCCATCGCTTATGATACTTAATAACAAAAAAATACCCTTTATCGTAAATCTAGACATAATCCTACTCCAGCTAATAAAAAAAGTTTAAAGATTTTTCTAATGTTTTAAAAAACAAATTACGAGAACTAAATCTGATTACTTTATTAAGCTATTTACAAACATTTGCTCTAGTAATGGAGGCAACTTAAGAACTAGGCAGGTGGGACAAAATCTCCCCCCTCTCCATTTACTCATGCCGATCTAATTACATCGTCATCGCTTACGGATTTTCTACATGTGTTGTTCCCTCCGATAAATAACTCTATTAATTTCGATAACCGTAATTATACTTATTTTCATTCTAATAGGGCACCTGTTTTTTTTTGCTATACCCACCACCTCGGAGGAGGTTCTTGTTATATACCAGCTAAAATCCTCCCCCATTCCCGATCCTTTAGGTTTTTCTTCCGAGGCGATTATCTCTTTGCGTAATGTTCTTTCATTACCACTTGCCATAATCTTTAACCACTTTATTTCAACTGAAATTTTTCCAGCATCCTTAAAGTTAGCTAGAGTTACACCAGTTTACAAGAACGGTGACCAAGCGCTGTTTTCCAATTATCGTTCAATCACTACTCTTCCCGTGTTTGCCTAGATTTTTGAAAAGCTTTTTTACACTCGGTTATCACATTATATTTTTGATCATGACCTTATTTCACAAATCCAACATGGTTTTTGTCCTAAAAAAGTGTTGAAACTGCATGTTACGAATTTCTGGAACATATATCGTTTAGTATGGCAGCTAATAATTTTGTAATAGCTGCTTTTGTTGATTATACTAAATCATTTGATTCGTTACCTATAGATGTTTTATCATTTAAACTATCTAGTCTCTATAGCATTCGTGGACCGCCCCTAACCTGGTTCATTGGTTTCATGTCAAAGCGTTCTTATTTCCTATCCTCGACAACACCAGTCGAAACGTCGGGGTCCCTCAGGGCCCCATTTTGTCACCTTTGCTTTTTAATATATTTATAAACGATCTTCCTGAAATTTTTCCTTCTATTTCGTGCTTTAGGGCAATTCTCTATGCAGACGATCTGACTTTTATAGCTGCTGATCCCGATGTACCATCTTTGTTACTTACTTTTAACGACCTATTTGCTAAACTAAAGATATGGAACGATTCTAATTATCTAAGTGTTAATATCAAGAAAACTAAGGTGATGCCATTCTTTCAGCGCAATAAGCGCAATATACCTAGCGCACTAGATATATATTACGATAATAAACGTGTAATGACCGTAACGTCTTTTAAGTACCTAGGCCTAACTATTACCCACGATCTTTCATGGGACCAGCACGTTGATTCGCTACTTAATAAACTAAACCGAAAATAAGGTATTATCTCTAGGCTGTACTACCTGCCACCCAATATCCTTCTTTTGCTTTACTATGCTTGGATCCACTCTTCTTTATGTTTCTGTTCCGTGTTCTGGGGGTCTACTTCCTCGACAAATTTAATTCGAATTTTCAAGCTACAGAAGTGGTCCCTCCGAAACCTTCTTAATCTTCCTAAATCAGTTTCTGTGTCTCATTATTTTGGCGAATTACGTATACCAACTGTCTATCAGATATTCGTAATACAAGCTTGTATTCAAAATTCTAAATTCACTGCTCTATGTACAAACTCCAATTCAGCCTGCTCTCAATTCCGATACTCATAACTATCCTACAAGATCTGTAAGTGAAGTGCGCCTACCTTTTGCAAAAGCCAATTATCGTCGACGCTGTGTCATTTGCATGTGTAAAATGCAGGGCCCGACTTCCTATTCAGATACGTTCTATAAGTTTATATTCCCATTATAGGAGAGCTCTAAGGAATTTTTTTTTTGCACCACATCCCTAAATAATTTGGTTATGAAAAGTCTAGAAAACGCTCTACCCCTGATATTCTTAAGAGGTGTTTCATTTTTTATTTTTTATTTAGTAAAGTTTAAGCTTAAGTCGCCTTACATTCTCAGTCAGTAAGATAGTCTGAAAGCGTTGTTACGACTTTCTGGCTCTCACTGCTATGCTTTTTATCTCTGTTTACACCAGTCAACTTAAACTTATTTTAAGATGGTCAGATTAAGTAAAAAAAATTTGGAAATAATTAATATTTGTGTCATATATGTAAGCTCTTTGAGGTGGTTACACCTAATGATGTTTATTATTTATATATCACTGTGTGTTAATTTTTGATTTCCAATGTTAATAATACAGTTTGAACTATGGTTGTTCATTTTGATGTTCTCTATTACAGTTTAACTCGTCAGACCTGTTATATTTTTAATTTTTAATTTTTGACTCATAATTTTTAATTTTTTGATGTGTATTCACTAACCTTGTTTGTTTGCTGTTCATTAATATTTGTACAGATACCCACAGGACCTAATTTGTCGGTTTTAACCATACTGGCCTGTTGGGTATCAATGTTTTCTTCTAATCAATTTAATAAATAATAATGATAAAATAATAAATAAAAATAAGAAAATCAGTTTAGGTTACATTTTCTTAAAATAAAATTACGTTTTATTGATGTGAAAAGTTATTCTATTGATGTGAACTATTATTTTATTGATGTGAATGTCTATTTTTCAATATGAAACTACGTTTATTTGAACGAAACTATATTTTATTGATATGAAAAATTATTTTAATGATCAAAAATAGCATTTTTTCACCAAAAAAAAAAACTGTAAGATGGCAAAAATGTGTACACTTGAGAAATTTGTTGTTAACAAAGATTTCAATGGTTCAAGTATAGGAATATAATGTGTATCATAAAAGGATTTCAGTTTCTGCATCATTTTTTACAATGAATTGTTCAATCCTCAAAACTTGAACTACAGGGTGCGTTCACAAAGTTTTAAGATTGGTCTCCGAACAAAAAATTTATTAAACATTTTTATACAGCAAACTAGAACTTCGAAATATGACCCTTGGGCATTAACACAAGGCTGCCAGCGTTTTTTCTACTGTTCATAAGCTCCCTGGAATTCTTCCGCACGGAAGGCTATCAATGGACCTCGTCAGAGCTGCCTGGACCGCTGGAATCCTGTAGAATCGCTTCCTTTAATTCGGGGGAACAGAAAGAAGTCGCTGGGAGCTAGGTCGGGGCTGTAAGATGGCTGGGGCAGTGTTGCAACGTTGAACTTGGCCAAAACTTCTCCGAGTTTTCGATGGGGGTCACTGACACTCACTCACACCACTTGCGATCTGGGGTGCGTTGTTCGACATGGAAGCGCGCTCTCGATGACGTCATTTTGGCCTTCAACGTCATCGAAAAGCGCGCCGCGCTGTTAGTGTCGTTGTTGGACAGTGGAGAAGCGCGAACGAGGGAGTGAGAAGAGCGCGCTCAGAAAAGCGACTTCATCGGGCGCTCTAATTCGAGCGCCTGAGCTTCCTGAATTTCACACGCAGTTCATACGAAATCAAGATGGCACACTTCTACAGCTATGCATTTTCGAAAGCCATATAAAATTCATCAGGAACATGTCACATGTGATAATTATGCAGTTAATTTCAACGGAGTATCAGTTCTCTTTGTCGAGGCGTTATTTTTTGACTCTTGTCTGCATTTGTACAGCGGATTCTTACAGCGGTGTCCGCCTCAAGCCCCGGAGTCGTGGCGAGGGTTACGGCCTGTTTCACCGGCGTTTCGCCGAGTCACTTTAACCGCCTGTCTATCGTAAACTTAGCTATTTTTTTTTAATTTAATAAAAACTTTAATAAACGCTTCATTAAACAATAGGACTCCAAAATGCGTTCTTGTAATTTTTCAAACATAAACTCAAATATGTATATAAACAATTAAACAAATTAAATGAGTATTATGAAGTATTATCAGATTTTATTTCTTCATTTAATTTAACTTATAATTGACATAACGTTAAATATGAAGTTAAAATGATTATTTATTTTAAAATCTTTTATACTAAATCGTCTAAATTTAAGCTTCTGGTTTTTTTATTTATTTATTTTTTAATTAATTCATTTATTTTCAAACACAAGAATGAAGGAAGGGGTACATCAAACAAAGCTTAGCTTTAACAAAGGATACCCCTGACACAAACAAATTCAACAAAATGAAACAGAAAAGACAAAAAAAAAAGTTAAAACGCAAACAAACTAAAAAACTATTTGTTAAAAATTAATATACCATATTAAAATTTTGATATTATCTATTTTTTAGATAATAATTTAAAATGCATATAATTATCTGTGGGACCCCGGGATTTCGGAACCCCCCACCCTCATTTGTTGTGAACGCGTATTAATGTTTAAATATTAAAGTTTCGGATTTCAGCTTAATTAATCTTTTTAAATATTTATTAATTCCATTTAAGCGAAGCTTAATTTACAAGAACAGTTATTTTTATAGATTATTATTATTTTATAAAGAACTTCTACCTAGTCCTTTAAGACAGATAGTTATTGATTAGTTATCTAATGTAAAGGTTTTCCTTCAGCTATTTTAGTGATAGTTGTTAGTGTAACACAGGAGAGATCTTAGTTTATGAAGTTAAAGACAGTTTCTAGATTATTATTATATTTTAATTAACTTTTAATCTTAGTCAGTCATTTAAATTAGTTAACACTTGGTGATTATTTCTATAATGTTTATAAGGTGAGGTTTAATATTGGAGTAGGTAGACTAGCCATGTTTAATTTATTTAAACATCTATCTAGTTTACGTGAATTATAATTCAGTCGTTATTTGGTTGTTATATACGGTAGATAGAATAATTATAAAACAGTTTATTTAGTTTTTATAAAGCTTTAGAAAGTTTTTAAAGGTTTTAGAATGAAAGTTAGAATAGTTTAGATTACACAGGATGTGCGGCTTAGTTTTCTAGGTATAGTGTTCGGAGTTAGAAACAGGATGTTGTTCTTTAATTACTAGATATTGAATTAGGGGTAAAGTGAAGTTAGTCATTGTAGATGTATGACGCACCTTATTGGATTTTTCAGGTAATATTCGATGGTGTGATCCGTCCAACCAATCAGTGGTCGGAGTGTCTTTTGACATCGAGTGTTTTAGTTAGTGTTAGGTGCAGGGGAGGGGAGGTTGCTGTTGTCGTGATCGTCGGAGTCGGAGAGGTAGTAGGTAAGAGACTGCCAGCGAGATGAGACGTGGGCAGAGGTATCAGACTGTCCATGTAGACAGATGCAGATAGCTGTAGAAGTAGTTATTATAACCTGTCACAGATTAGACAGATGTTTGAATAGTTTTATCCTGTTTTAGTATTAACAGAAGCTTAGATAGAATCGAGCGGGAGGCTCATGAGTTTTAATAGCATTAGTATTTAACAGTTGACGTTAATATTCTTATCGAGGAGAGATCCCTCTTTAAACATCAGAGTAGAAAAGAAAAAAGTTTATTTTCATTATTGGAGAATCAGTCAACCGAACGTTAATAGAGTGGGTAACACGTCGTCTCTCTCTATTTCTCTCAGATCTCGTTTCTCTCAGATCTTATTTCTCTTAGATCTATTTATTCGGTGTAGAATCAAATCATTAGAAACTAAATTAGAAAATAAATTAGTTGTTATTGTTAAATCCTGTGGAATCATTACCTACCCCTCCCCCTTGCGATAGAAGACCCGGGAGAAACACCATGGGCACGGACGGAGATCCCGATCCGTGTAAACGGTTGGAAGGGGTGCTCAGGGACCTTAGAATTGGCTTTAACGGAATTTATCGGCATTTACTAAATTTTAATAATTAATAAGGTCCTGGGTCTCCACATATCTACCCTTTTAAAATCTACTGGAAGTTTATCCCAAATGGAAATCATGCGATTTGTAATCCTAAATTTACCAATATTTTTCTTTGATTTTACTATTCTTAAATTATTTTTAAATCTTATATTATAATTATGAAAATCTAAATTTTTATCAAACATACAACCTCTAAAATATATATTCTTTATACATTTGAGTACTTAAAGCTAAAACATTGAAGTTGTTTTAAAGTTAAAATAGTATTATTCTCAAAATATGAATCTGTAATCGAAGTATAAAATGATAATTTATATAAAACTCTCATAAATCGATTTAAAAGTTTCATTAAAATATATAGAAAAGAGGTTGAGGCATCTCCCCAGCAAATATAATTTCATTTCTATATGAACTATGAGGATTTATAAAAGCATAATATAAACTTAAACAAGCCTTAAACGTTTTAACCGATTTCTCTTTCTTCTAATTATGCCTATAGTTGGTGCAATCTTCTTTATTATTTCAGTTATATATAACCCCCATTTCAAATTTTCAGTAAACCAAATTCCTAAGATTTTCAATTTAGAACTTTGCACAACAGATTTCTTTTTGTTTTTTTTTTATTTTAAATTGACATTCATTTTTTAAAAATTAGAACAGTTGTTGATATGTATATGAAAAAAAATAAAATAAAAAAGGACCCTTAACTGATATAGCACAATTTTAAAATGCATTTTAATAACAACGAAATATATTTATTATTCATTAAAAATTCATAAAATTAATAAAATTCATAAATTGATCAATGCAATATAAAGAATTATTATCATTAATAATCATGCTTGTTACGGATTCCTAAGAAAGCGGACAATGAACAATTAAAAAATAAAATACTAAACATTATGTTCCTTTTATTTTGACATTTTTTTTATTTTTGCCCGCCCGTTGGCAGTTGGGTACGCTGCCGCTGTTTCTCCCATTCTATTTCCTGTGTCATTTCCATGATTGAAGAAGAGAGAAGCACGTGGGAAAAGTAAAGAGAAGAATACAAAAACCACGCGGTTTTGACGTTTCTGCGCACACTCAGTCTCCCTACTACTCGATAAGTCTCGATGAGACATGCAATGACTAATCGCTAAGCGCTTGCGGTTCGCCTCCCCCTCCAACTCTGTACAAGCGTTGGCTTAAAAGGCAGTTGTTCGACTCCAAGGACAAGCGCGCTCGGATAAGTTGAACTAAACAAGATAAAAATGAAATACTAAAAATTAGACAAATCAAACTGAAAGAGAAATTCATTTTAATAAAATTATTTTATTAAATTACGTAATCTTGTCAATTCGTCATTGAATGACTTTTTTCCTCTTTATTCTTGTTTTCAATCAAAAAAATCAAGCTATAAAAAAAAAGCTATAGCCAGATTACGCTATAGTTAAATATGGCAGAAACTGATTAATACTAGCAATATTAAATAGCAAAACTCATTTTCTCTAGCATTAGCAGTGATTTACACTAGTGATGCAAGAGATTACATTTTTTAAAAATCGATGTTATTGTTACGATGTACCTATGTTTTCCATCCGATATTATCGAAGATTTTATTCCGATGTTACTGAAATAACTTCGCTGAGTCCGCCAGTAGCAATTGAAATTATCGTTCTTGCAATTGACATTATTTTGTTTTGTGTAGCAATTGAAACTATATTCATTGAACGTTGCTTTTGCAATTGAATATTCTACTGAAAATACTACTACAGAAAAACATCGATGTTTTGATTCGATGTTGCAACCCTATATCCTTATAGCTTAAACATTTCACTCAGGTCATCAGAAAATACGCTTTGAATCACTGCTCATCTTACATCATGGCCTTCGAGATATTAGGCCTCTGCAAAGAACGACAAAAGAGGGCGCAACACGTACGTTTGTTTTTGATTGGTCGGAGGAATTCGAGAATTATAGCTGCTAGTCGCAAGTGTATCCACCTTTTTACTTTCGATTTCACGAGCGCGGCCATCTTTAAGTTTCGAATGCGTCCGCCATTACAACATGCCTCAGAGCTAGCCATCGTATATGTTTACACGGTAAGCCTATAAAGTAACGTCCCCAAGATGGCGGAGGTCGGGAGGGCATCTATATAATTTTAAGTAACTTTATTTATTTTTTATACATTACTTATAAAACTGTTTGTTCAGACTCAGAAATAGTTCGTTCACATTTCCCATCACTGCATTATTGCCAATTTCATCTTAAAGCTTAAATTTCATCTTTTTTTTAATCGAATCAAACAAACGGTAATGCTTTAATAAAAACAGTTAATACAGAGCATATAATTATTGTTTTTTGTTTATAAAAGGTATTTCGTGAAATATATACTTCATAAATTATTATCAGGAATAAATGAACAAAACTGTGAAATATATTATTTCATAAACTCCTTATTTATTCCTGTTACTCGCAGCCGCGGCCATCTTGGGGACGTTACTTTATAGGTTTACCTGTTTACGCATACGGAGGCTACGTTCTGAGCTCTCGGGTTTCCTGATTCCTCTCACCCACTCTTAAATTTTAGCCTATAATGTCACATCGTTTATTAAAGATACCTGAAAATCGGATATTGTGTACAACATTGCTGCTCTAATTTTAATATTTGGCGGCAAGTAATGAACATGAGTTATATGTTTATGTGGAGTTTCGATTGCATTTTTTAGTCTATTTTCAAGCACCATGATGGTAAAAAAAATTAGACAGCATTTGTAAAAATGTCTTTATTTGCTTACTTTAAAACCTGTTTATAATTTTATTTCAGATTATGAACATAAATTAATTCTTCAGAAAGTGCGATGTGAAGTGGCCACCTATTTCATATTTCGACATTTACAAATACTAAGATCCCCCAATGATCGAAATTCGATCACATTTCTGAGAAAAAAAATCTATGTGTAATTGATCTAGCCTCAATCTTGCTTATTAATAAACTTTGAAGAATGAAAAATAGATAACACAATAAATATTCAAAATGCTTTGCATGACATTTCTGTCGCTCACGATTCATTTCACCGCAATGATAACTTTGAAAATTTCTCGGAATAATATTTAAAGCAATCTAAAGGTATCTTTTAATATATCCATCGAATTATTATCTAAATATAATATTTACATTGGGGTGGCCTGGTGGGTTTTCACTGAACTTAACTGTGAAGTTAAGCTACATTAGGCATGGCTAGTCACCGGATGGGCGTCCACCAGTGATAAACCAGGGAAGAGGGAGAACGGGAAGCGAGGTGATGCTCTTTTGTTGAAATAAAGATACACCTAGCGATCCTAACATTCGGGACATAAAACGTTAGTCCCTTAAACCCAGAGATCGCTAAAGAAATTCTCTGCTTTAACCTCTAACTCAGATATGAAGAACACTTTTACTTTCGATATGGAAGCGACTAACTGCCTGCCTGCAACTGCTGTCAGTAAGCACGATGGAGATATAATACATCTCCATCGTGAGTGCAAGTGAATTTGCGCTGTGTTTATAATATTTAATGATGGCATTGGTATTTAGCAAGATATTGTGGAACGAAAACATGCAGAAATTCCAATCGGAAAGCAGGGATTGAAAGAAGTTAATTCAAAGAGGAAAGTGAAAATAGAATGGAGAGAACAGCCAGGGAGGAGGGAGAACAGCCTTCTTCTTCCCTGGAACAGCCACCAGACACGTTATAGAGGGGTTTGACGTAAATGCCGATTAATTCATGTCCCAGACGTTGAGATCAGTGGCGCTGTTTTTATTAACACTTAAACAGATGTTGAATCAGTTACGAACTTCACTTACCGTTCTCCCTTTTCCCTGGATAGACCATCTTTTCGCCCCCCCCCCCCCCCCGGCTGCTGCGAAAGTTTTTTTTTTTTAGTTGTTCCACATAGATTAAGTGAAAATTTATGTTGAAAACATATACTTTAACATACAGGGTGATTACAAAAGAACTTCACACTTTTAAAAATTTATTACATTAAAGCTATTCAGAATATAGACACACCACATACAGATTCTTAAAGAAAAACTCTTGAAGTTTATTGTGCCCCCCCTGTAGTCGAATTCGTCCCAAACCTGCATTAACATGTCTCCATCAATCCCACGTATCGCTTCCATAATGCGTTTTTTCAGCTCGTCTAGGTCCCGGGAAGGGGTAGGGTGAAGACCTTGTCCTTTACACACCCCCATAAAAAGAAATCACAGCGGTGGATTGGTCGAGTAAACAATAACCTGGAACTTGCAAAGTGGCCACCGCGGAGCCTAGCCTCACACCTTGTGACTTCTTCACGAATTCAACTACCGCATTGATGTATGCCGTGTCACGACAGGGGGCATATTGAACATCTTTAACTGTGTCACAATAAACTTCAAAAGTTTTTCTTTAAGAATCCGTATGTGGTGTGTCTATATTCTGAATAGCTTTGATGTAATAAATTCTTAAAAGTGTGAAGTTCTTTTGTAATCACCCTATATACATTTTCACCACAAATTTTTTAAAAGCATTTTCACCATACATTTTCACTATTATTATTATCATTGTTTGGGGAAGCCAAACTCGGATCAAGTCCGGAAGCCAATCCCAGAGGCGGACCCAAAAGAGGGCCAAAGCCCAAGGGACTCAAATGCGAGGGAGGGAAAGTTATCCACTCGTGGGAGTATTGATGTTTGAGTGTAGGAATTTCCTTACTATGTGACATGTGTTTAGAATTGTGGCTTTCTGTAAGTTTTGTATAAGTGTGGGTTTAAATTTAGTGTTGACAGGCTTTTGTGTAGCGAGTGTGGAATAACCCCAGTGGCGGAAAGAATGATAGGAACAATGTGTACTCTGTTAACTCCCCAAAGGCGTTTTATTTCGTGTGCAAGATCCGTATATTTAGTGATTTTGTCAGTGTATGTCTTTTGTAAATTGTGTGTATTGGGGATGGAGATATCAATTATGTAAGTCACTTTGCTTTGCTTATCTACTAGTGTAATGTCTGGTCTGTTATGAGGGATAGTTTTGTCAGTGATTATAGCTCTGTCAAAATATAGTTTATGTGTGGTGTTCTCTAAGACAGTGTCGGGGATATATTGAGTGTGAATGTATGGAGTGTGAATGTCCCTTAGCTTGTGTATCTTAGCTAGATGTTGATGTATGATACCTGGTTATGTCTGTGCAAATAATCTGTCTGCGTGAGTATTTTGCAACTGGATATGACGTGTTGGATGGTTTCCTCTGCGATATGGCATTTCCTGCAAGACCCGTCAGTCGATTCTTTGATAATATGTTTTCTGTAGCTTTTAGTGTTAATAACCTGGTCTTGTATGGCAATCATGGTTCCTTCAGTTTCCCCAAAGAGACTCCCTTCACTCAACCAAAAGTTCGACGCTTTTTTGTCGACGTGTGGCTGGTTGAGGTCAGAAGGATGTCTACCGTGGAGTTGCTTTCCGAGCCATGATTGAAGTTTAGTGCATGTTGTAGGAATGTTATGGGTGTTCTGCATGCTGTTCAGATTCAGAGGTGTGTATTTTGTATCAGCCATGCAGACTGCTTTGTGTAATGGTGATGTGTGTTGTTTAGAGTGAAAGAATTCTCTGAGTGACTGAGTCTGTTTCTGGTGTAGATCTGTTATGTCAATAAGACCTCTGCCTCCCTCTGAACGAGGCAGGGTGAGTCTTTCAATAGCTGCGTGTGGATGGTGCTTTCTGTGCTTTGTAAGCAGTTTACGTTGTTTCCTTTCAAGTCCCTCAAGATCTGTGTGTGTCCACTGTATGACTCCAAAGGAGTAGGAGAGTATTGGCGTGGCATAAGCATTGATGGCCTTGATTAAATTTCTGGAATTTAAGTGCGTTTTAAGTATTGTCTCTAGCCTATGAAGATATTGTTTAGTGAGTGTATTCTTTATGTGTTTGTGCTCCAGAAGCTTGGCTTGCTTAAATCCTAGATATTTGTAAAATTCGTCATTTTCTATAGCAGCAATGTGATCTGGTTCATCTAACGTGAAGCCCCCTTCCCTGAGTACTCCATTTTCAATGTGAATGGTTTTGCATTTGTCCAACCCAAACTGCATGTGTATGTCTTTTGAAAAGGTTTGTGTAATGTCAAGTAATTGGTGCAATTGTGTTTGTGTGGAGGCGTAGATTTTCATGTCGTCCATGTAGAGTAAGTGTGAGAGCGTGTAGTGGCAGCTTTTATTATGTTTAATTGTGTAGCCGTAAGTTGTGCTATTCAGTCTGTTGGAAAGTGCATTTAGTGCAAGACAAAACCAGAGTGGGCTCAGTGAGTCACCCTGGAAGATGCCCCGGTTTATCTGTATTTTGTCAGTCGTGATGGTTTCACTGTTGAGTGTGAGGTGTAGTGTAGTTCTCCAATGCAGCATTGTACTTTCTAAAAAAGTGATAAGTGTAGGGTTTATTTTATATAATCGTAGTGTAAATAAAAGCCATGAGTGTGGGACACTATCGAAGGCCTTTTTGTAATCAATGTAGGCTGCATGGAGGTGTCGATGTTTATTGTGAGTTTGCCGTAGGACCATACTGTCTATCAGGAGTTGCTCCTTACAACCCATGTGGTTTCTACGGCATCCCTTTTGTTGCTCAGTGAGAATGTTGTTTGTGTCTATGTGTGTATAAATTTTGTTTGCGATACAGGCAGTTATTATTTTGTAAAGTGTAGGCAAGCATGTGATAGGTCTATATTTTGTGGGATCTGTAGTGTTATGTGACTTTGGTACCATGTATGTTATTCCTTGTGTGAGGAAATGTGGCAATGTCTGTGGTGTTTGCAAAGTGCTGGAAATCTGTTTTGCAAGGGCCAGATGCAAACAGGTGAAGCGCTTATACCAAAAGTTCTGAATCCTATCTACACCTGCAGCCTTCCAATTGTGAGTACGTTATTATTATTATTATTATTATTATTATTATTATTATTATTACCTTTGTTACAGGATAAAAATACTAGTACATACAATTTAATATCTCCCTGAGGCATAGCCTGTAAGGGAGGATACAGGTGAACAATGGATTCAACTAATATAAGTATTATTGCCAAAGCTTAATAAAGAAGAAGTACAAAAAGAGGACTAATGGTTTTGTATCAGCAACTGTTTTGTCTTAAGTTTTGTTTTATTGCTATACGGCGCAGTCGTAAAGGAAGTGGCAATGGATTAAATGCTTTTATCAGTTCTGTTCGAAGAGATCTAAGACCATAATTATTGTGGATTACAGAAAGAGTAATATTACCATTTCTTCTTAAACTTAGTTGGTGATTGTAACTCAGTGGACTCTCTGAAAATATTCTGTGTGCATGCAAGTTTAATCTTTGAACATACTGGTCTTAATATCTTTTACGTGTAACATTTTGTACACGGGTTAAGCACTTACAAGAAAGCCAGTAAAAGTAATGAATCTTAATGCTTTGTTCTGTAAAACTTGAAGCGGTTTAATGTAACAATCATATGTATTGCCCCAAATTTCAATGCAATAATTAATGCGACTATGTATAAATGAATAATAAATTATTTTAAGTAGAGATAATGGCAAAAAATGACTTAAATAAGCAAGACTCCAACATAGATGGAAATGCTGGCAATTACATTTTTTACATTGGAGCTCCAATTACAGTGGGTATCAATAGTTATAACAAAAATTTAGTTGATTCATTACATTGTATTGTAGCATTAAGTAGCTGTAAGTAATGCTGAGAATTTTTTTGACTCCTCAGAGTTTCAATTCTCATATAATGGGTTTTATCACAATTAATTGTTAATCGATTATTATATGCCCACTTAGAAATAGATTTAATATCCAGTTGCGCATGGTGATAAATAATATCATATTTACTACTGGTATACACAATGTTTCACGACTATTTAAGCTAAAGCAGAGTAAGATTAAACAAGATAAACTTGTATGTGTCATGGAAAGAGAAAACAGGAGAACGGAAAAGAAAAAATGAATTTTTAAGAGAAATGTTTAATACTATTCCAATTTCAGAGGAAAATATACAAAATTTCGAATATCACAAATAAAAGTCTCTTGTATAATTTTCAGCCTCGTTGAGGTTGAGTGACCGTGGCGATGACGGCTTCTATGCTCCTAATGATGCGGGCAGCATGAAGATCCAGTAAGGCAGGCAGGCCTCTACTGTGAGCCAGGTCCTACACGGAGACAACCATCATCTGAAGATGGCTGCAGTAAATTCAGAAAACGGCCACCCCCCTGGGTTTCGATTATTTTCCCGAGCGACTGAATTAAGAGAAGAAATTGCAAAGATTAGTATAAAGTCTATCACCAGAAACACATAAGCTAATTCCTCTAAACAAAAAAAAACAACAAACCTAAGTCGTAGAGAGAAGCTTATATCTATGTTTCGAAGAGAGATTGGCACTGGGAAACTTATCAAAAAAAAATTTAAGTGTCTTAACTATTTCTTTAAAGTCTATGCATAAAGAACAAGAAGAACTACCACTATATGACGCGCAGGCAGCAAAGCTTAACTCGCGTTGAGAGCTCTCGCCGCGGAGCGCGCTTGCAGTGCCTAGGGCATCTCTCTTGGTGTCGGCCGGGGTCCTGGTTGAGCTGTCTGGATAGACGACCTCGTCGTCGGTATGAGTCTCGGAGCTGGTGAAACTGACCTCTGTATTGGTCAATAGTGGACACTGTAATAGTGGTACCCAGGCAGTTTGCTGTCGAGGCGGTGTCGAGGCGTGAGACGTATTCGTCGTCGCTCTCTCGGGTCGGCAGCGGGGCGGACGTTTCCGTGTCTATGACGGGGCTTTTGTGGCTTGAGCCGTTCAAGGGGGTGGTTAAGTCCTCGGTGGACTTAACCGCTAGCGTATCCTCAGCATCCGGGACCTCTATGAACATTCGCTGACGTTCGTGCCTTGCTGTAGCTTCATCATGGTCATCACTCGACGCTGGGCCAATACGACACTCTTCTGCCCATCTATGTCTAATGGCAGAATTAAGAAAAGTTCGATTAGAGTTAATTGAATGTCTCTCACTTGCCTTTCGCTAAGGACGGTATCGTCGGTGAGAAGGCAGCCGATCCGACGGAATGTTTCTCGGGTTCGCTGCACTCTTATCGGCGGCCACACTTACGCAACCAAAATCGGCGGGTCGCCTTTTCCTTGTTTGCTCGCTGTGGTTCCTTCTTCATATCTGATAAGAGACGCGGGAGCTGAGTCCTGAGAAGGCAATGAGGAGAAATGGCCTTTGTGATGACATCGATCGGGGTCTCCTTCATTTCTCCGTTTGCTGTCGTCTCCAATCGCTCTCTGCTTCATCCTTCTCCGTTCACGCTTTTTATTCTCAGTTCTAATTTGAATATTATGTTTTTCTTCCAATCGTTGCTCTGGTTTGCCGTTCCTGCCTTCTCCGATTGATCTATTTTCGTTTGTTGGTGTTGGATAGTGACTTCTTTTGTTTTTCTTTCGTCTGCTTCTTTCTCCTCCTCTGTTTCCTTTCCAATTTGGATCGCCAACTTTTTTCTTCTCTTTCGTTGTCGGCGCTCGGCGATCTGACACCATCACCGCCGCGTTTCCACAACGAACGAAATTTTTCTTCGTTTGCGGCTTAATTAGATGGTACTTTTGAGCTGCTGTCCTATGATTGCTGCTCTTTCCTAATATTTTAGTAGAGGTTGCTTCTCTTTGCATGGAAAAGGTTCCAGCTGGCTGCTGACATCCGTCGATATTTTTCCTTCTCCTTGACGCCTATTCTCTTCCTTGTTAGCGCAATAACAACTCTTCTACATTTCTTGACTGCATTCTCCTCCAATTTTGTTTCTCTTCTGGTAGGTCCTGTTGGTAACCACATTAACTTTAGTTTTCTTCCTCTTTTTCTTTCTGGGAAGCTTTCGCTTAAAAATTATGTCCTACCATCCCACTCAGTCGTATTTACATCTATAGAACTATCATCTTTTTCTTTAACTTGAGGCCTTGATGACTTATGCCTTCTATAACGTTTTCCATAACTGTCCGAAAAACTTTCGATTTTCCTTCTTAATTCTTCAATTGTTTTTTGCAGCCTATCTACTGTCTTCACTAACTTTTCAATTACAGTTTCTTGGTTACCAATTATATTTAATAAGCTTCCTATCTCTCCATTATTCATTTCTAATGCCTCCGGACGCTTCTGATTTCCTTTTTCCCAATCCTCTCTTAGTATTCCATAGATTTCTTGCGTCGAAATCTCTTTTATTTGACGTTCCCCTTATTTGAAATTTTAGGGCTTGTGTTTGGACACGGAAATGGTACCTTATTTCTGATGTCCTTCGTTCCCCATTTTAACATTTTTAGATTCTGACAAGATTTCCTAGTCCTGGGATGATCCACGAATTTGCTTGGCTCCAATGGCTATACTCTACCAAGGGAATCTTTTCCAGTCTACTAACTTTCAATCTTATAGCTTGATTTATTTCCCTTCCTGCCATTCTTTTAGTCAACTGTCCTTCCTGATCTTGCCTTTCAACAACAATATTCCCATCGGTTTTCTTTGTTGCCTTCCTTGACCAAGAATCTTTCATGACTTTTCCCAAGCTTGGATACACTCCTTCCGTTCCTACTTGTGGATGGCTTATCCTTTTGAGAACTAGCTCCTCCTGTATTATTTTTAGCATTGTTTCCACCGTATTTATTCTTCTTAGCAGATAACTATTTCGAACGTCTATCCTATTTAAATTCATTTGATTCTTATTTACGCTACTCTTTTCTCTCCTGATGCGCTTTTCTATATGAGGATTAATTCTACCTCTATACTCATAATTTTCGCTTTTAATCTTTACCATATGATCGGAAGCTATTTTATTAACCATTTCTGCCAAGCAATTGAAAAGAGTTTCCTCATCCATTAAGTTCATAGCTGACGCTACTGATAGGGCCGTGGCTTGTCTGAATAACTCTTCTATCCTGGCTTCTTTAATTATTCGTTTGTATTCAACAATTAACCTCTGTCTTCTATTAAATTTCTTTACTTCCGATAACTCTTGTGCTATTTGCTCCATCAGTCTGTTGCAATTTCCTGACGTTTTTAGCTGCCTTAATTCTTCAGCTTCCCATCCATTGCACTCTATTCTTCTCCGAGCTTTCTTTCGCGTAGAACTGTTTAATATCTCTTCTAGTTCTGCCGAAAAGCTTCCCTTTTTCCTATGCCTTTCCTGGATTGATTTAATTATGCCCGCCAACAACCCTCGAAGCATACTTTCATCCATCATTTCCATTGTCTTAGCTTTTAATACAGCGACTTAATGCTTATATGCACAATTTAGTCCACTATTGTTAATGATGTCCATGTATTCATCAATTTCTTTAACTACACTTTCTTCTTTGGTTTCTTCGCAGCTACCTGCACCTAGTTCCGGACTTTTATTCGTGTTCGAAACTATAATTTCTCCTACTGACAGAAGCTCGCACCCCACTTTGTCATTATTACATTGCTTCATATTCGTATTTTTACGTGTATGCCTCTTTTTTATGCCTACTTTCTGCTTCAAGCTTATCCGCCTTCTCATTGCCTTCTTTAACTTCATAATAAATATTGTTGGCTTTCCTAACGTCCCGATCTTTCTTTTTCGAAAATGAAGAATTATCTCTGACTTGTCCATCCTGTTCCCTGGTTAGCGTCCTATCTTCTATTATTAGATTAACTTGCGGATTCTTACTGCCCCCGATGCTTAAATTTGGCATCTCATCCGAAGAGATGTCTTCGAAACAGCCTCTAACCTAGGTGTATCGCTCTTCTAACCTCGTCCATTTCGTGTTGCATAATCTTGCCCGTACGTGAAATCGTAGCATCATGAGCAAATACTCGTCGATTTTCTCCGGGTCGTTGACTTTGAATTTTTTCATTAATAAATTGATTCGATTTAAATGATAGTCAATGGGACCTTTTATATAGGGAATGCCCTGCACATACCAACAAATTTTCTTTTGAATGTGTAGCCTCATCTTTATCCAAAATTTCTCTAGCCCCACTTAGATATACTATTCCTACCACCACTGATGACCTTATCTGTCCAATCTGGATCCAACGATGCTTTCTTATTTTCTACTAGCACCTCACCCTCGCATTCCTGACGATCGCTTTTCTTTCTTTCCTTCTTCCCGCGATACACTGTCCTGAAATAACTTCTCTTGGAAGCACCTCACTCTCTCGCCTTTGACGATTCAAGAAAAGTCTTCCACGTCCTGCATTGGCGGATCCTATTGCAGAATAGAAATAATTTGCAAAATTTCAACTAACTTCTTTAGCGGCCTGGTTTCTTTAGTGGAAGCGATAATATTCCGTGGCGTTGCACAGCCTGCTTGCCAAGCACCTCCCCCTCTCTTTCACGACTATTTAAGCTAAAGCAGAGTAAGATTAATCAAGATAAACTTGTATGTGTCGTGGAAAGAGAAAGAAGGAGAACGGAAACGAAAAAATGAATTTTTAAGAGAAATGTTTAATACTATTCCAATTTTAGAGGAAAATATACAAAATTTCAAATATCACAAATAAAAGTCTCTTGTATAATTTTCAGCCTCGTTGAGGTTGAGGGACCGTGGCGATGACTGCTTCTATGCTCCTAATGATGTGGGCAGCATGAAGATCCGGTAAGGGCAGGTGGGCCTCTATTGTGAGCCAGGTTCTACACGGAGACAACCATCGACTGAAGATGGGCGCCGTAAATTCAGAAAACAGCGACGCTCCTGGGTTTCGATTATTTTCCCAGGCGACTGAATTAAGAGAAGAAATTGCAAAGATTAGTATAAAGTCTATCTCCAGAAACACAAGCTAATTCCTCTAAAAAAAAACCCAAAAAAAACAAAAAAACCGAGAGATTGGCACTGGGAAACTTATCAAAAAATATTTTAAATGTCTTAACTATTTCTTTAAAGTCTATGCATAAAGAACAAGAAGAATTACGACTATATGAAGCGCAGGCAGCAAAGCTTAACTCGCGTTAAGATCTCTCGCCGCGGAACGCGCTTGCAGTGCCTAGGGCATCTCTCTTGGTGTCGGCCGGGGTCCTGGTTGAGCTGTCTGGAT
>JAHWFO010069449.1:265256-280967 GCA_023313115.1 Rhysida immarginata | reverse complement strand
ACTAAAACGACTATGTCATAATAAAACTACAGCAAAATGGAGAACGGAGAAATGAAAGGTAGTAAGCCTAAAGAAATGAAGTAAGCCAAATGAAATGGAATGCGTTATGAAGAAATGATGTAATCGAAAATGTAATGAAGAACATAATAGAAAATTGAAAGTAAGACTGATTTATAAAGATTATTTAAGAAAACAATAAGTGATTGCAGAAATAAATAAAAGATGGCTATGGCGAATGCTGAGATATCATTTAGGCAAATAGAGATGTTTAATGGAAATAATTATTTAACATGGGCATTGAAAATGGGAGCTATATTAAAGAAAAAGAAAATATATAAATTGGTAATTGAAGAAAATGAACCAATACTAGAGCCAGATGCCAAGCCAGCAGAGCTCGCATTACGACAAAAATGGGAGGATGCGAACGACGAGGCATTCAGTGATATTGTCAATTCTTTGATGATGGAGCAAGCTGCTCAATTTGTAGGATATACAAAGGCAAAAGATGTCTGGGTGAAACTACAGTCAATTTATGAAGGTAATGCTAAAGACAAAGCAATAGATGCCACTTTAGAGTTAACAAATATAAAAATGACCATAAAAGAATCTGCAGATCAATATATAACAAGAGCTAGAGCTATTGCAGCGAAATGCGCAAGTCTGGGAAGACCAGTAGTTGACCGAGAAATCGTATTCCATGTTGTCCATGGACTGTCCCAACAATATGAACACTTAGCATCAATTTTAAAATTAAATCGGTCCACAACATTAGAAGAGGTGAGACATACACTACAAGAAGAAGAAAAGAAAAATACAGATTATATGATGAGAAACATTGCTTACCAGGCAAGGGGGACTACAGAACAAAGGAAACGAAATTGTTATCTTTGCGGAAAACCAAATCATATTGCTAGAGATTGTTGGCATATGATGAACAAAAGAGGAAAGCATTTTCCAGATCATCAAAACCGTTATTCAAGTCAAGAAAGGAACAAGACTTGGACACAGGATAGAGAATATCAACATAAACGACATGGAAATCAACTCTGTAGACAAGGAGATAAAGGTCATGTTCAAGAAAGATATAGTACGACAAACAATAATGATTATCAAGAACAAGATAAACGTCCATATCAAAGACAGACTCAACGATCAAGACAACATCAAGCACAAGTGGCAAACAATGATGAAAATGTGGATATGCTGCTAAATGTGACAATTAAACAGAACGAAATTATAGACAAACTAGAAGAAGAATATGATGTGAGAGACTTTTGGGCATTAGATTCAGGTTGTACAGCACATATGTCACCATTTATTAATGAAATGCATAACATTCGAGAATATAATGGAAGGGTGTTATTAGCAGAAGATAATGTTAAAACAGAAGCCATTGCCATTGAAGATATACATACAGCAGTCATAACTGAAGGAAAGAAAATTAATTTAACAATAACAGATATACTTTATGTACCAAAGTTAAGAGTTAATTTATTGTCAGTTAGAAAACTGGCAAGAAGAGGTCATACAGTCACTATTGACGAAGATGGAGCAGGTATTAAAAATTCTAAAAAGGAATTAATAGCCAGATCAAGTGAATGGGAAAAGATGTACATCATCGAAATGTCACCAAAATGGAGAAATAATGCAAATGAAAATTCAACATTAGAAGAGTGTCTAGCAATAACATCATACTCAAGTGATAAGAGTATTTGGCATCGAAGATTAGCACACGTCAATGAAAAATATTTAGACATCATGTATAAGGAAAATATTGTCGAGGGCTTAGATTAAAAGCAATGTACAATTGGAATTTGTGAACCGTGCATTAAAGGGAAACTGGCAGAAAGAAAATATCAAAGAAATGTTCTAGATAATACTACTAGAATATTAGAATTATTACACTTAGATCTGTGTGGGCCAATGCCAGTTACTTCATTTAGTGGTGCTGAATACATTTTAACCATTCTTGATGCATATTCAAGCAGGACTTTTCTATATTTCTTACGAAAGAAGAGTGACACAGTTGATGCATTCAGAGAATTTATAAATCGGCGAGAGACAGAAACAGGCTATAAAACAAAAGCAATAAGGACAGATAATGGAGGAGAATTTATAAGTCACATACTACAGGAAATACTAAGAGAAAGAGGAATAAAACACCAATTAACGGTTCCAGAGCACCCACAGAGTAATGGCATCGCAGAAAGGAGAAATAGAACCATAATGGAAAAAGTTAGAACACTGCTAGAAGAGTCAAAGTTGCCAAAGAAATTTTGGGCAGAGGCGGCATCAAACAGCAGTATACATGTTAAATTGTACCCCGAATAACACAATCAATATAAGACACCAATGGAGTTATGGACTAAGAGGAAACCAAGAGTCGGTCATTTTCGCGTATTAGGATGCATCTGCTACTACTTGTCGCCTAAGGCAAATAGAGGGAAGCTGGATTCAAGAGGAATACGAGGAATATTTCTAGGTTATTTTATAAAAAGACAAGCATACAGAATTTATGATCCAAATAAGGAACAAGTAATTGAATCAAGAACTGTAAAATTCCTAGAAGACAGACCAGGTGGACTGATTTTAACCGGGAGTCAATTAGACAGAAACAGCAATCAAATTCCATATTATCTAGAATATGAAGAAATTCCAGAATTTAATGAAAGAGTAGAATTGGATGAGACTGATACAAATGAACAGTTAAAGGGGTATCACGATTCAGATGAATTTGATAGCAAAGAATCAAGTGTAGAAAGACAAGATATTCAGACAAATGATGAAAATGACACACCAGTTGCAGAAAATCAAGGTGAAAATCATGAGAGGAAAAAAGGTCCTGGCAGAAGGAAAGGAGTGACAAATGAGCAGATACGAAGAGAAAACTTAGAAAAGCGACGAGAAAATGAACAAATGCTGAGAGAACAAGGTGTGAGAAGGTCTCAACGAATTGCAGAAAAACATACAACATGCATAGCATTTGACATTCCACAGACTGTTGAAGAAGCATTTACACATAAAGATTCAATATATTGGAAAAAATCAATGCAAGAAGAATTAAATTCTATGAAAGAACATAATGTATGGGAGTTGGTAGAAAGAAATCCGAAGATGAGGACAATCAAATCCAAGTGGATATTTGTAATTAAAGAAAACCCTGACGGAACTATTAAGCGATACAAATCTAGATTGGTGGTAGGTGGTTGCGCAGCAAGTCCAGGAATTGACTTCATTGATACGTTTGCACCGGTAATTCGTACGGAAAGTATACGAATATTGTTGGCTATTGCAGCACAAAAAAATTGGCAGCGCAAGTTATTCGACATAAACACTGCATATTTACATGGGAATTTAGAAGAAACAATCTATATGGAACAACCACCCGGTTATCAAACGGGAGAAAATTTAGTGTGCAAATTAAACAAGAGTATCTATAGTCTCCCGCAGTCAGGTAGATGTTGGAACGAGAAATTAAATTTGAAATTAAAGGAAATGAATTTTAAAAGACTGGACACAGATCCTTGTGTTTACTTAAAAAAGGAAGAAAACGAAACAACAATTTTAGGTGTATATGTTGATGATTTGTTCATCATCGCATCTTCAAAATAGACAATGGATAAAGTACAACAGGACTTGGCAAAACATTTTAAAATCAATGAAACAACTTTAAAATTCTTAGGAATAGAAATTGAAGAAGACAAGGACAATATATACATTCATCAACGGATAATATATTAACAAAATTTTGGAACGATTTCAAATGGATAAAAGTAAACCAGTAAAGACTCCTGTATTTGTAGGGCAAACAATTGCAGAAGATAAAGAAATGAAGGATGTAAATATTAGAGTTTATCAAGAAATGATAGGTTGTCTGACGTATTTGGCAATGGCGACTAGACCGGACATTGCACACACAGTCAATGAACTAGCTCAGTTTTCGCAGAGACCAAAAACAACTCATTTGGCATGTATTCAACGAATTTTCAAGTACGTACGAGGCACTTCATATTACAAGTTGGCATATCGAAAGGGAACCAATGGAGCATTAAAAGGAATAAGCAATGCTGGCTGGTGCACAACACCTGATGCAAGATCTTTTTCAGGCTACATGACCAAGCTTAATGATGAATTGGTTACTTGGAAATCAAACAAACAAAATATGGTTGCCACTTCAACATGTGAGTCCGAATTGTGTGCCATATATGAATGCGTACGAGAAATTAATTGGATTACAAATGTCTTAGAAGAATTGGATTTCTTGGAGTATATTAATAGACCAATAAAAATTTACACAGACAGTCAAGCGGCCATAGGATGGATTAATAACATTGGGACAAAAGCCAGAACCAAACACTATAACCGGCAATTATATTACATACGATCAAAGAATGAAGAAGGACAAATAACACTCAAGTTTCAGCCAAGTGAAGAGATAGAGAAGCAGATATATTAACGAAGACATTAAATGCAGAAAAAATAGCAAGATGTATAAAGAAAATTAATATTATAACTTAGAATTATTTATGTTTTGATTTTTTAATAATTGAATTCCTTGCAAATGTAATTACTTAAAAGTTAAAATTGCAAATTAAGTTTAATTTTATAGTTAAATGTGTACAAAATAAACAATTGGGCAGTCTAAGGAGGGGGTTTTGTTGGATTATAAATATGGACGATAATATTTGTTTAGACAGCGCAATTGTTTATTAAGTGTAAAACAATAAGTTAAAATATCATTGTTGTATTATTGCTTAGCTACGAGGGAGAAATATGTTGTTTGACAAAGTTTTTTTTTATGCTCTCGTCATTAAACATGAAACTATTATAGTAAGTTGTTTTTAATCTCTGGATATCAACTCAGACGACACAAACAACAGTCACTTCGTGCCCACAACAGATTTTTAATTCAATAAAACTGAAAAGATTAAGTTATAGGCTTAATTTCTTACCAATCTCGTTCAATTAGCCTATACTAGTATATGCAAACAAATGAGAGCGTGCAGAGTGCAGATCCATTTCTGCAGCACGTTTACACTACAGAAAACTTTACATATACAAAAGCAAGTAATTTAGAACATCGCATTCTGAATTAAAAGCACAGAAGGGATGGATAAAGTGTGGGGGTAGAGTAATCGACTGAGATTTAGTTTATCACAATAACACTTAAAAGATAAAAACTAACCCTTACAAAGGTAGGCCTACCAATAGTGATCTAATTTAAAGAAAACAGGGAACCCTCACAGAATTATATAAGCTTAGTTTATGATCAGATTCTTACCTTTCTTCTTCAGCTGAAGCATATGAAATGCTAACATGGCGATTTTTGAAGTGTTTCAGCAAAGGGCTTGTTGAAGAACCGCAACTAAGAACTGTACCGCATATTTTGCATTTTGCTTTCCTCAGGTCCAGTTTCTGGAAATGTTGCCACACTCTGCTCGGTTGCATGTTTTCTTATACACACTGACACGAAGCAATGCACCTTCCTAACTGCTCTATTTTGTATGTGTGAGTCATATATGACAAGTGATAAGGAAAACAGAAACTTACTTATTCATACGAGAATTTCTCATTGCCACATTACAAATCGAACACCAGTGCTAATGAAGTTTTCCCACGGTGATCTTAGTACGTCATACAATTGCATTATATTCTACATTGTTCTTTTGTTTAGACTTTTTGATGGCCGAAGAAATTGTCGATCAATGTGTGAAAATGAAATCGGAGTATTTTTTTCACTTTATAAATAACTCACAAGAAAACAAATCAACTACTATCTCAAAGTTTCTCTTATAAACAAAAAATTGAAATTTGTCTAGATTATTGTAAATTTTTTTATTTGTTATTTTTTTTTTATTAGTAACAGAGTTTATTCAAAAAGCCTTGCTATGATTAACTATTCACTTGGATTTGATATCTTGAACTATGTGCTCTCGACTAGTAGGCAGACTGATTAGCCAACCAATCAGTCTGGGTGTAATCAATAATCATGTTCAAAATGCATTCTAAGGAGATTGAAAGGGTCATGAGAGTCCAGAGTCTAGCAAGATTCTACATTTCAAAACAATGTTACTGAGAGTTCACGACTAGTCACGACAAACCGCGAGAAATTGCACAATGGTGATGATTCCTTTCTCACAATGAAGCTATATAAGAGTTAGGGAGATCAGTTGAACTTGACACTAAGATCATTTATCCGAGCTCATTTTATACCTATAGGACTATTCTTTAATGAAGAAAAGGTGTCGAAGGTTTTTGTTCATTAATTTTAATTATTAAAAGCTTTCTTTTAACTTGCTTTTCTTAGTGTCCGCATCAAATCTGGTAATCGATATTAAGCCAACTTCCTGAGCGTAGTTTGAAAAACCTTTTTTCCCCTCATATCTTGTTAATCTTTGTTTTTAAATAATTTTAAAAATTTGCGAATTTATATAAAAATGTTTCCTGCAAAAATTGCTAAATAATTAATCATTTCCATTTAGGTGATTTTGCCACTAAATTAACCTTTTTTTTTTTTTTTAGAACAATTCCGTTTAGTTTGTAAACATTTTTTCCTGTCATGATGTATATGTAAACACTTAAAAAAATTTAATTTCATTAGAATAAAAAAAAATAACAACTAACAACAACTGAATTATATAATTATATGATCTCAGAAAGCATTGTTGAAAACACTTTCCTAATGTTATGTGATAATACTATTAATTAGTTACAAATATACATTACGTCAAATGATACTCTTAATTGATTGCATAATCTTGAGGATTTATTTGTTTCCATTACCCCGTTAATTTTAATGATTAGGCATGCATATCGCAAAAAAAGCATCTGCTTCGTAAACAGTAATAGGGTAGATTATTTATTGTGGTTGTTATAGATGATATAAAAAAAATAAAAGCTTTTATAAACTGCTATCAGAAAAAAATTTGCATATACATAATTTCCTGACATAGGATCCGAATTTCGGATCCAAGATCCGGATCTCGGACCCCAGATCCGGATCTCAGATCTTGGACCCAAGATCCGGATCTCGGATCTCGGACCTAGGTCCGAAAAATAGATCCGGATATCCGGATCTTGAATTATCCGGATCTTGACATCACTACCCTCTACACGCCTACCAGACATGGAAGTCTTGGAGGACTTCGACATTCCCAATTGCGGCCCACAAACTTTGAACTTTTCTTAAGTGCGGAACTTCATCTTTTGTAAATTCAAGTATAGATTTTCGATTTGATTAAATTTATTTTGCAAATTCAAACGAATTTATCTCCTCTTTTCTCTCTACTGGACATTGTCAAATTAAGTTACTAATTTATTACTTAAACTAAGAAAAAGTCCTGATATCGGTACAGACAATGGGTTTGGCGACAGGTTCGAACAAGAGCAACGTCGTTCCACCTCACGAGATTCTCACGACGCAGCCATAAATCCACTGAGAATCAAATACGCTACACTGGATTCGAACGGCGCACTAGTTCTTGCGGAAGTCCGTTCCCGAACTTTGATCTTGGAAGGGTAGTTAAAGCTTCTCAACTAACACTTTTCTTTCACCTGTATAAAAGATAAGTTTAGTTATTATAATTAGCTTACCCCCCCCCCCCTTATTTATCTACAAAGAAAGATTTTAAGAGTTAGTGACTATTAAAAGGATTTATGCAATGAACTACGGAAAGATGTGGGATCCACAGTACCTGAAATAAAAGAAAGGCGAATACGTTATTGAAAACAATAAAGCCAGTAAAATAAAAACAATATAAATAATTTTAAGAACTGTAACTTACTTTACGGAATATCCCATGTAAATTGAAAAGAAAAGAGTGCCAAGAAACTTTAATTAAAAAAAAATCGATATCCTTATTAAGTAATTAAAAAGTAGTAAATGGAAGATAATGTTTAAAAGAAAATCACCTATTCATACGAAGAACGAGACATAAGCGTAGTAGAGCTAAGTTTGTGATATTCCAGTCAACTTAGTTAGAAATCAAAAGTGTTTAGTCACAGCTTTTCTTTAAGAATTAGAGTGAAGAGACTGATAGTGTTGGCGTTAATTGTTAATAATTATTATACTAATTAGATATGATTGTAATGAAGCAGAAACTTCATTCACATAGTAATTAATCCAATTTTTCCCTAATTTTATTTATTTTTGTATGTCCAGCGGCGGAAAGGAACATTTCTTCTACATAAAGAAGCTATGAAGACAAGGCATCTGGATACGAATCAGCGGTGAAGGAGGACCACAACATATGATTGAAACACAAGAGATTAATAATCTGTAGCCAAATCCTGACTAAAGCCTCGTCAGCTGATTTTATTTTTGCATTTCATAGCTCTTCCAAAGTTCGTTTTATTTTCTGCATATACCTTGCCACACGAACCACTTCAACAGCTGATCGCATTGTTCTCCTGAATCGTCACACGGAGTTAGGGGATAGTCAAATTAGAGTAGATGTCAGTTGAGGTTGTGGCCGTGGCATCGTGATCTCGTGCTAGTATCTATTGGTCTAGCCAGACCAAGGTGGACATTACAACATGCATTAAACCCGACGGAGAAACCACTAGACCCGGACGAACGCTCTTCAGGGAACGCTTTAATGAGCATCGAAGGGCGTGGGTCAATGGCAATAGAAAATTGGCTTTCTCGGACGACCTTATCAAGAGGAAACACCCAAGATCTAAAGAATAGGTGGTCTAAATTGGCTGACTCGCTCTTTCATTGCGCAGGTTGACGTCACACATCAGATTTGAGTGCAACGTCATCAGGAGCAAGTTAAGCGGTGCAACGTCATCAGGAGCAAGGCTACCTAGATATTAATCGATAGCGTAATCTATATTTTTTAATAGGTAGCCTTGGTTCTAGGTTTTGGTGCAAGTTTTAACTGATAATCAGTTTCAACTTTACTATGACAGGTTGCTGCACCATTGGATGCTCAAATTCAAGTGAAAAACCAATTGATAAAGGCATAAAGTTTCACAGATTTCCTAGAACAAAGCCTTAGCAAAGAAATTATAATGTATTTTGGAAAAAGTCGTATTTTTTCCGAATAAAAAGGTTGAATAGCTTAATTAAAATCAATAAACGAGCTAAAATTAAAAAATTTGGAAAAATAAAAAATTAATTTAAAAATGCTTGATATTTAATTTTGTTTTTGACATTGGTAACCAGTAATAGCTTCTGTCATATGATTACCATTTTTTTAGTAAAAGTGCAAACAATTATTTTTAATGATTTTGGCAATAAATAAAAATCTATTTGTTTATAAAAAAAGTTTATTTAAGTTTCATATGTGAAAGTGATATTTTTAAAACAAATGTCTCTTTAATTATGTTTTTCCAAAAAAATTTCTATCATTTTATTAAGTAAACTCTATTACATCTTCATTTGTTTAATTGATTTCTTTATGCAGTAACCATGTCATTACTCAGTAGTTTAAATTGCAATAGTAAGTTTTGGTTTTATTTTATTTTATGTTATTTTATTTTATATTCTATTTAAAAGATTAGAAATAAATGAAAATTCCACTGAATTGCTGGATAGATGTGTCAGCTTTATTACTTTTAAATTGTACATAATCACTTTGATTTACACTCAGAAACACGAAATCAAGGTGGCATGATGTTTCCTTTGTTGTTAAGGGAAGAGAAATTGAACAGATTTACAGTACTGGTTAATGCTGGTCACAAAATAATACAATTTAAAATGAGTAAACTATCTTAATTTCAATAACGTATTAATTTTAATTGAAACGTGTTACTGGAGTAAGGAAACGTTATTCAGCAAAATTTAATGATTTGTTCTCCATATTCTTCTTGAAAAATTTTTCCAGTTGTACTGTAACGATACAACTTTTAAATATGAAATATTCATGATTAAGCCATTATTAACCACCCAATTTTAAGTAATTAGAATTCTTTAAGCATAAAGTTTTATTTACGTGTAATAAAAATCAACCGATTAATTTCAACGTGTTACTATTAATCAGGTTCACGATTCGTTCCGTTTTTGAAGCGAAGTTTTAACTTTTAAAATCTGTGAATTTTACAGGTCTCATTCCTCTTAAATAAACTCTAAATACGAGTATAGTTTAACAGACGATTTCTTCTCTACCTAATTCAAATCAGATCATTCAGGTTGAAATAATAGCAGTGCTATTATAGCACGCTGAATTCGTGGAGGCTGACAGCGAGTTAACCATGTCAGATCCTAGTGATGTCAGCGCTCAGATCGCGCTTAGATCAGTCATCAAAATGGAAGACCTTTCATTCTTTAGATCTTGGGAACATTCATTTGGACCCATACAAGAGATCATGGCAGTTTTGAAGTTCGAAAGAGACCCCAAGGGACTATTGACATATGAGACATTGGAAATCAGCAAATACATAAAAACCGGCAATAACAAGCTCCTGAATAATCAGACGAACTTCGAAATAAATCCTGTTCTGGACGCTGTGAACGACAACATTAGCAGGCAAAAAATGAACTCCAGAAATCTCGTATAGACAGTCCGCTTACAAGAGCCAACCGTTAAAAATTAAAACTTTGTATTTTTGTATTTTTTTATATTGTGGCTCGCCTACGCCGCTTCAGTGGACGACTACAGTAACTCGCGCCCTCGCAACTCAAATAGAGACTACGAAAGGAAGTGTAAACGAATAATTCAGTCAGATAAATCCTAAAGGGTAGAGGGAAGAGGAGAAAAGACACAAACAAGACTTGAATTGCGTCCCCTTTACTTATGAAAATTTTCTCAAGGTTATCAAGATAAACGGAACACCAAACGTCGGTTTAATACGATGGGGTCAATGCAAAAACTTATAAAAAGAATTATTATTTTGTCTATTTGTTATACCAAATCGAATTCTTTTCATACACCGGGTCACTTTGTATTCCTACAAGAGAAAACCTTAAAGTTGAATATAGCTTTCAAGCTCATTAATATTGTTCCATGACGAATAGGCCACTTAATTTCATCATAAAAGGTTGCACTAGAAAATGGTTAATAACTTAACTCTCCGCCAAGGAAAAATAATATCATTGATATTTATATAAAAAGACATTAAATTTGTGTAAATTTCATTAGGAATATTTGAGTGGAATTCTAATCATAATTTTGCCATAACCATGTAACAATAGTAAGTAGATAAGTACTCGATCGGGGTGCATATATAATGAGCTAGGCGCCCCGAATTCAACCAATCAGCGTTCAGTATTCGCGTCACGTGACCACCCACTCCTCCACCCCCCTTCCTGATGTCACAGGCGTTCAACCAATCAGCGTGCAGAATGCGTATCACGTGACCACTCACCACCTCCAACCCCCAGGTTTCGTGTCACGTGTCCACCCAAACCACTCCATCCCCCTTCCTGACGTCACGGGCGTTCAACCAATCAACGTGTGGGTTTCGTATCATGCGACCACCCAACCCCCTTCCCCTGTTTTGGGCATTGGTCTTTATTTGGGTGTGACCTTTATTTGGGCGTTGGTCTTTATTTGGGTGTGTTCTTTATTTGGGCGCTGGTCTTTTTTTTGGGCGTTGGTCTTTTTTGTGTGTGGTCCTTTTTGGGGGGTTTTTGACACCAGAGGGCGACACAGCTTGTTGTGCACGCCCTTCTCTGACGGTAAGGTAATCACGTGATGGCAGCCATGTTCAGGTGGCCTAAGGCTGAAATAAAATTAATTACATCATCCTCTGATGTACCCCTGGTGCTGAGTACACCAGTGGGGCAGATAAGAGGGGTCCTGGGGCAGAAACACTTAGGTGATTCTGTCTTACAAGTGAACCCCTGTTGATTTCCTTAAATACCCACCTATATCGGTAGGGGCTGGTATACTGGCACCTCAAATGGATTACCTAATTACTAATTCACTATTGTTTCTCGGGTAACCAAATTTTTTCCAAGCTCTTTTACAGTTTCTTCTACGACTGCTGTTTCAAGGTGTAGTGTTTTGTTTTTAATTTTCAACTAATGGCTACATTGTTTCAATTGACAAGGGTGCATCTGAGTAGGGACTAATGCTGTCTAAAAGGGTGGGACTGAACTCTCATATACCTGTTTATAAATAAATAAATAAATACAGATGTGTTCTTTACATAACTTAATTTAAATTTTGGTCATGGATGATGCATTTTCTAACCCCGCTAATGCTGCCGGTTTTGGTGCTGTGAAAGGTTTAGCTAAACAAACAAATCATTCTGAAAAAGAGACACGTGAATGGTTAAGGGGTGTGAGAGCTTATACACTGCATAAACCGGTGCGTCATCATTACCCACGTAATCGTATATGTGTATATGCGCCAATTGAGCAATTTCAAGTGGACTTGATTGATCTAACCAGTCTGTCAAAACAGAACGATGGTTATAAATTTCTACTAACCTGCATCGATGTTTTCTCACACTATGCGTGGGTCATTCCTCTAAAAACGAAGAAGGGGCTTGAACTTCAGAAAGCCTTTCAAAAAATTTTCACACTCAGCAGTCTTCCTGTAAAAGTGAACAGCGATAAAGGGAAGGAGTTTTTAAACAAGCATGTTCAAGATTATTTTAAAGCACCCGACATCGATTTCTTCACCACAGAATCAGATTTGAAAGCTGTTAGGATCGAACGATTCAACCGTACGTTAAAAACGAAGATATTTAAGTTTTTTACATTTACCAACAAACACAGATACATCGATGTCTTACCTGATCTCGTGTTAAGCTACAACCAATGCAATCACAGAGCCCTGGGTGTGGCGCCAGATGATGTCAATGAACGAAATGCCCCAGCTCTATGGTTGAAACAACAGAGTTATTATACAGCAGCACCACAAACAAATCAAAGGCTGCAAATTGGAGATTACGTACGTATTTCGAAAGTGAAAAACATATTTAATAAAGGCTATCTTCAACAGGTTTCAAAAATCATTTATAGAAAACCTGTTGTGTATAAAATTAAAGATTACGGTGGCAGCGAGATCTCAGGTGCATTCTACAATCAGGAGTTACAAAAGGTGAAAAAGCCTGAAGTTTTTAACATCGAAAAGATTATTTGCTGGCGCACGAGGCGCGGTGTTCGCGAAGCTTTTGTGAAACGGCAAGGTTACCCTGCCAGCATGAACAGCTGGTTATGAGAGATAGATCTTTTAAGAGGCGATTGACAACAGTTGGGTCCGAGTACAGCCATCATGTATGAAGACACTGATTTTTATGTTACGTTACCATCAAACACACCTACCGGTGAACAAATTCATTCCAATACAACAGCTAATTTTATTACAAGACTGCCAAGGACGCTACGTTTCCAGGGGCGATGGGAGGTTGGTTTATCGGAAACACATTTCCCAGCCCTCTTCAAGAACATTACGACTGCAAACAACACTTTCGAAATAGGTTTCAAGGCTGAGCTCATAGATGAACAAATCGATTTCAACATTGTTTCACCAGTAAGAATTCCGACACTCCAGTCTTTCATAATCGAAGTTGAATTGGTGTTACAAGCCTATTTGAAAGATGTTCTCTTTTACCATAACACTTCTTTAGACCAAAACGTCACCATGAGTTTGCCTCTGAATGTCGGGATTCGCTTTAACACGACCGAATTCTGTAAGGTGTTCAATGTTTCGCCAAATATATTCTACGAGGAACGTTTCTCTCGAACTCCGGATTACAACCTGCCGTTTAAGTGGGTGTCCGATTTTTCTCTTACGTTAAGGTATCCCAAGTCGGCACCTCCATACCAAAAAATTGTTGAGTTTAAGAGTACCAAATTGCAAAGTAGGGTAGCTGCTATTGATTTTCTAAAAGATAGTTTTAGGACGGCGGGTATCGAGACAAAGATGGTTAATGATCTTGTATTGTTTACGGGGTCCTCAACACAGTTCATTGAATTCTCAGCAGCTGTCAACATTGGATTTATACATGATAGGCTTCTGAACAAGAAATTGAAAACGTCTATTACTATGCCCTTAAACGACACAGATGACGGATTTATCAATTGTGTTATTTTTGATCCACCTGACACTCCAGAACAGTGCATCTTAAAAATTACCGAAGGGTATTATGATAGTTAGGGACGTTGTTGAGGCGCTCGTTAAGTTGATTCCATTGAAAGAACAGGCTTTTTACAAAATCAATCTGACACCTAACAAATGTTTTCATTTCAAATGCACAGAAGGCCGTTATATTAGTTTTTGCGAGGGTTTATGTTACACATTGGGTTTACAAGCTGAACTTTCCGACTTGGAACTCGTTATTGGTGAGGGTTCAACCCCAATAGATCTTACACGTGGAATACATGGTTATTATCTGTATACAGACATCATAGAGCCGCAGGTTGTGGATAACACATTCGCTCCGCTCCTACGAATCATACCCGTTTCACATGCCAGACGAGAAGTGATTTATCAGACTTTTCATTCACCCGACTACTTTCCCTTAAGTAAAAATGTCATAGACACGATTGAAATCGCAGTTCATTCAGACCATGGGGATTTGCTCTCGTTTTTAACAGGCAAAACCAAAGTGAAATTACATTTTCGTAAGAAACAACTGTAGTGCGAGGTTGATTTCTTTTTTCTCTCCTCCTTAATTACTTCAAGATGCATATCCCCTATCATCCGAGCCAAGAAGTATTTTCGCGTTACTATTTAAACCAGAGAGAGAATGCCTTACCTGTATTTAGAGGGTCGGTTTACCAGAGAGGCAATGGGATTGGTTCAGTATTTTCAAATCTGTTTCGCTTTGAAACACCTTTACTCAAATCCATGGGTAAAATTCTAGGTCGACATGCCCTAAAGGGCAGTGTTTCCATTTTTAATGATGTGATACATGGTCAAAATTTCAAACAATCGCTGTCATCACGAATGACAGAGGCTGGAGGTAATGCCATGCAGGAAATGGGTGCTAGAGTTCAGAGACATAGAGGCCGGGTTAAAAGACGAAATTCAGCATTCCCTACTCATTCACATGTAAAAAGGCCCAGAGGCAACAGCGTGGAGACCTTTCTAAAGAGTGAATACAGACAAAGAAGTCGAGTGCAGCGTTCAAAAAAGCTGAAAATCAAGCAGAAGAAACAGAAGAAGAAGAGGAAGAAACAGAAGAAGTCAACAAAAAGACCGGCAAAATTACGTTCTAAGCCAATTTTAAACATACGTCCTTTATCATCAGTTTTCGCCTAATACATACGTAGTCATGGCATCAATGATACACCAGCTGAGCACTGAATGTCTCAACAGCGATCTCGACATTTTTTCTATACCTCACACGAGCGGCCAACAGGAAAAACGACATGTCACGGGGTACCAACCAACAGCCATCATCAGCCAAGACGGGCCTATTGAATTCTACGTACCTGGTTTGGCAGATTTTTACACGGATCTCGATCAAACAACATTAAGCTTAGAAATCGTTATCAACAAAGGGGATGGATGGTTAACAGCTGGTGATAAAACAGGACCTGTGAACCTTTTCTTACATTCGCTATTCTCACAAGTCGATTGCTATCTAGGTGATACGTTAGTTAGTCATAGTAATAACTTATATCCATACAGAGCTTATTTTGAAACTCTTTTGAACTATGGTCAGACTTCTAAACAAAGTCAACTCACAACAGCTGGGTATTGTAAAGACACGGGCGGTAAAATGGACAGTGCTGACGATACAAACAATGGGTTTAAGTTACGTAAAAAACTCGCACGAAACGGCGTTTACTACATGGAAGGTCCGCTC
>JAHWFO010069449.1:244354-255256 GCA_023313115.1 Rhysida immarginata | reverse complement strand
TTTAACCAATAAGAATGCACAGGAAAGAGAGCATTCGCTCTTTCCGTGATGTTTTCTAGCGATCGTTGATTGATTGACCAAGCACTTCGTACTATAGTGCTTGTTTCTATGTCGTTTATCGTACATAAAGTTTCGTTTCATAAAAACATAAGGAAGAGCATGTAGGCCTAAAGGCTCATGATATATTTATTTTATTTGTATCTGCAATTGATAAACAATAGATGTGATATCTAATTCTAGTGACATCTTCACGGAATACCGTGATTTCTTTACTTGTAGATATTTGTATACTCAGAGGGATAGCAACTAATTTTATTGTCTATACATTAATTATGCAGTGATCAAACACGAAACGATATATATGGGGGACCGGGAGAACTTGGTCAAATATAGATGTCATCGATAATTTTTAATTGAATTACATGTAATTAATAAATCCCAATAAGAAAAACGGGACAATCCCGCAAAACCGAGATGTCACCCTATATATACTAGCTACAAGCAGTTTGTTAATACAATGATAAAAAGCTGAATATAAAACTGTATAACAACAATTATATTGTATAATATAGTTAACAACAGTAGCGTAGTCAAAGTGAGGAGGGGGGGGGGTAAAGAGCTGCACTCCTCCCGCATTTTCATTGCTTTAGGGGTCGAAAATTGCAATGAAAGAATTGTCTATGATATGCCCCCCCTCCCCGTAGGAATTTCTAGGTATGTTATTGGTTACATTGACTTGGTATATTATGCCAGGGAAATGGAAAATCAACAGAACGGAAGAGTATACTTTCACAATAAAATATTGTATAATTATGTATACAAGTTCACTTCCTTTTAAAAATATAAATTACTTGTTTATTAGAATATCACCATCCACGTGCTAAGAAATTACCGTATTACTCCAATAAATTTTGTATTCAAATACACTGAGAATAATTGAAAATAAAATTACATGCGCTACTGGGTGATCCAAAAGTCATTTCGCCCAAAGACACTTTTTTCAAGTTACTGCGTGAACAGACTTTTGGATCACTCCGTATATTTCTTGGAAAAATTATGATCCCTTTATTTTATTAAGCAACCAATATTACTTATTTGGTTTACCCCACTTTGGCCCCGTGAAGTTGGCCCCTTCCACTTTCGCCCCTTCCACTTTCGCCCCGTCCACTATCGCCCCTTCCACTTTCACCCCTTCCACACTCGCCTCCTGCAAAAATACTTTTAGGACCCACTTTCATAAAAAAAGACCCTGCAGAGAGGTTAACAAGTCAAATAGAAAACTAAGAATTCAGTTATTTAGAATACTTACCTAACCTAATCCACGAAATTCTCCTTTTAATTAAGAACGATTTAAATTAAAGCTTTCCTAAAATCTAAATTGTTTTAAAAGAAATAATAGGGTTTAGAAAATAAAAAAAAAACGCAAACAATCTTTCAAAAACAAGAAAAAGATGATTTATTAACACATTTTCCCTAAACGTCTGTTATGTGTAACAAATGACTCGCTGCATCAATATATTCAATGTGGCTTTTTGTCCCATTGATGAATTGATTCCTAATATTTTGATGTCTTGTTTCAATGGCTCTGTACTTTTTCTTTTGCACTGGCGGCTTTTGCCCAGCATTGGCCAACAACAACAAACCTTAAATAAAATATTAATAAAAGGTTAAAAAAAAGCATACGGTTTAGTTTTCTTATTGATGTTTGTTGCTGTGCTATTAATTCTTAATGTAATTTTAATAATAATAATAATTTAATGATTGACCCGGCATGAAGACGTCATTTACAATAAAAAACGAAATGATTTTTTTTTAATTTTTTTTTTTTTTAAATGTGTTAACTATATTTCGTTCTTCTTATTAATTTTTAATTATGAATCCATAGGATCACAAACCAGATTGTTACAATACAATACATCAGTACATTAAAACAATTACATCGATGGTTCTATTATTTTTTTTATCTTATTATTATTTCCCTGATTTTTCCCGGTATTTTAGTAGTAATTTAATATAGTTGTTATTTTTAGTATAATTCGCATCATAATTATTACAACAAAACATAAGTACATTAACACATAGTATATAATATTTATTAAAACATTTATGTTTCATTTATTTAAAATTCCATGGTTTGCACAGTAGTCGTTAGCCTGATCATTATAGGCCCACGGTATTCAAAAATTTTTGAACAAGTACCACCCCACAAGGACAGTAAACTGAAGTTTAATACCAAATAATCAATCAATCTAACTTTTTTTTATCTGCTTCACAATACATCGTTATAATATTTCTGATTTGTTTGTTAGTAAAAAAAAAATTCATGAATGGCTTCTTCTATGTGTTTATTTTGCCACTCTTTTAACCATGGAAATAAATTACAATAAACAGATTTAATTTTAATAGTTTTAATAGTTCCAGGAATCGATTAATCGTTACTATGCAAAAATAAATTGCATAAAAATTAATTGATTATTAAACGATTCAATTTTTCAGGGAACGCCTACCACTAAAAACCACTTAAAACAATTGGGTGAAAAAACATTGGATTATTCGTGAAAAACATTGCTTGAAGTACCATCACAGTTTGAAACCCTGGCTATGTTGTATTCAAGTTACTTGCGTATAGCCTTAGCCTCTCCTCAGGGCCTCGATAAAATATATTGGCGATAAAATTACCATATAATGGCACCGGGGCGAAAGTGGACTTCGGGGGCGAAAGTGGAACGGGCAAAAATTTAAGGGGCGAGAGTGGAGGGGGCGAAAGTGGGGGACACCACTTATTTCACTTTAACAATGGGCGAGGTCAAAAAATGCGCGTCATTTACCTTTGCTATGCCACTGATAGTGACATATTGTTTAGGGCAAATAAGTAACACCTGTTTGCTAAATTAAATAGTAATAAACGGGCCGTAATTTTTTCGAGAATTATATTATTTAATTTTCAAAATTTGAATAAACAAACTTAGTGGAGTATTTAAATTTCTTAGCGGATGAAGGAGGGGGGGGGTAAATTCACAAGTAAACAACTAATTTATTTTTTAAAGGGGAGTGAATTAATCACGATAATACAAGTTTACAAAAACTAAATAATATACTATTTTCACCAAGGCATCATTATAGATTATATACTCTTTAATAAACTCCTGTTTATACCAATCAAACAATGTTTACTTCGCCACCACGTTCTCTTTAACGATTAATAGTAGTGAATCATCATCATCACCGTTTGTCTAAGGAGCAGGAAAAAAACAAGTCGTGATTTCACGTTCACAGTTAATAGTCACTGATATCAAAAAGTAGCAGTCACAGTTATACCTGTGAACGTAGAATCACGACTTAGCTCATCACTAGTTTGTAGTGCTGGACGCGTTAAACTACGGCGAGCGCAAGAACAGTTGTAGTGAATACTGACGCTTGTAAAAAAAATTAGAGCGACTGTATCTGTGTTTGTTTTGGATATAGTCTTAGGTTTAAGCAACACTATATGTATTTATGTGTTGTTGGTAGAGGTTTTGGGCAGCCTAACATTGGAGCAGTGGCTCGAGCACGCAAGTAGGTGAGGCAGTGGAGCGTGGGTGAGCGGTGTGGTGCATCATGGGATGTCGCTGCGCGCAAGAGGACATTTTTCCCACAACCATCCGCTCTCAGAGCAGTTTAGCTCTTTTGGTCCGTCTGCGTTAGAGTCTGTCTCCCCGGAAGGGTTACTGTGGTTCCCCCCTTCTGTTTGATAACTAATGGAACCACAGGGCGTCAGAGTACGTTACTTTTACTGGGATATAGGGAGCAGGCTCTTACTGGGAAGCCTAATTTTTAAGCTCCTCCCACCTAGTAACAAGCAGCTCGGGCTGAGCTTATTAAAAGCGCATTCAGCTGCTGTCTTAGCCATGCTCAGCCAGGGATTAAGCTGCTGCTAGCCTTTTCGCCGAAAGGCGCTGATAACCCGAAATCGGCTACAGCTGAGAAATTCGCCGAAAAAATCCATTAAAATTCTGTTACCTGTATTGTGTGATAAATTTTATTTGGTAGCTATAATATCTGAGATTCTTCCACATCGGAGGCGAAACACGCTGTGCAGAGGATTGTGCGTAAATCATTGCATTGCACAGACTGCTGATAATTTTGCCGAGCTTGTAAATACCAGGAAAGTACTGACTGAACAGGATTTTAAGTACTTTCATCAGTCTGCAAAAAGAACACGTTTACTAAAAGTTTTTCACTAGGTGGCTGAGTCTGAGTAGATGTGTCGAAGCTGTGCTCAATTCTTGGCCAGCATTAGTTTCAGTATTGTTAGAAGATCTGCTGTTGGCCAAGGGCTGATAAAAGCAGTAGCATGCTACAGATTCCTTGCAATAACTGCGTTTTTGACTGATCTTTTATTTCTTTTGTCTGTTGTTCCAAAGCAAGGATATAGATTTTGAAATGTGTGAGATACAAGTTTCAGTTACCATTCAGCAACTAAATCCCTAAAAAGTGCAATGGGTTCAACATTCAAAGATTTTGTACAGAAAGTGCCAATCTAAGTGTCTGGGGAGATGAATTTGAATTTCAACGTCACATTATTAGAGACACCCAAAAAGGTGTGTTTGTAGACAAAGTGAAGCTGTGTTTTTTAGAAGCTTTGGTTAGCATTCTTCATGAACGTTTTGCAGATCTTGGCAAACTGAAGTGATTTTCTGCCTTACTACCAAGAAAAATACCAAACGTGGAGTCCGATATGTTTCTAAAACCTGGCGAGAAAGATATCGCAGAAATTTAGCGAGATGAATATCACAAATACGATGGACCTCTCCAAGGATGTCACTGCTAGTCTAAATAATTTCTTACACACGTAATCTTACTTTAGATGTACACTTCATGTTGTTGTCATTCCTTTTCTTTGCTCGTTATCTTGAATCAAAACTTGGCCATTCATATATATATGTTGTCTAGCGATCGCCGATTCTTCTAGTGACATGCTTACCATTTTCTCAATACAGCACGGAGCTAAAAGAGTACTTCCTCTGTCGTCCTTTTACTCTTTATCAATAGACTGCTAATGCTCCATTATCTCCAGTTACAGATCATTTTTAAAGATTTACAAGAAATTGTTCAGTACTAAGAACTCCCTTTTATAAAAAAGCCTGAATAAGAGGAATTCTCTGTATTGTTACAAATTGAAAACTATCTATATTGCACAAACTTTGCCTTACATTGTTGGTCATGAGATATATATTGTTGGTCTGTCCAGAGTGTTTGTGAATTGCGTGTTGATACCATTGTGGATAAGTATTGTTGCACAAACTTTATTTGCATTCACGAGATTTTTATACTTTATATGCACTGCCATAACGAAGAATATCGATTTTTTTATCAATAATTATTATTTTTCCGAAATCTGAGATAGACACGGACCTTCCTCATATTTTGAAGGTCAAGTATGTAAAATTTCATCAAGATCGGATGAAAACTGTAGATTTGTACAAAAAACAAACCCACAAACCCATAAACATCCTTCTTAATAACAGGGTGTTTCAAAATTATGTACAATAAATTTAGTGACGCATTCTTCAGGTCAAAAGAAGACGAAAATGTTCTATAGCACTTTGTCTGGAAACGATTTGTTTGCGAGTAATCCAATATCATACAGTAGGGAAGCATGGTAGTTATCGGACGATATTTTAGCAGTTCCAGCGTTTCGACCCAACACTAGGTTGAGTGATTGTTCCATTTAAACCTACTTCAGGGTTGTTCCATTAGTTGTGTACGGTTGTTTCCATTACTGTAGTTTCACTACTGTACATCCACTAGGAATATCAATTTCAGAACGTTTGCGTGCTTTGACATACGCATTACGATTTACGTAAAAAAAGTCATGTACACGTATTCCAGTGCAGATTCCACTGACATGCACCTAATGTATGGTCTTGCGGACGGAAATGCTGTGGAAGAAAGAAGACTTTACCAAGAACGATTTCCGAATAGACGTTTGCCAAATAACCGAACAATTGTATCTGTCGACAGACATTTGAGGGAGTGTGGTTCCTTTGGCCGTCAAACAGGACAAGGGCGGCCTGCAGCACATTCTCCGGATGAGGAGGATGTGATAATTGACATCATACATGATGAACCACAGACAAGCACCCGTCGTATTTCTTCCATGGTACACATTCCGCACCCATCTGTTTGGTGCATTATTCACCGTCAGCTTTTGCATCCATACCACCTGCACTGGTACAGCACCGACAACGATTTTGCCAATGGATACAACATCGTCATGCTGCAGACCCTAGTTGTCTCAGCCAGATACTTTTCACGGACGAAGCAACCTTCACCCGGACAGGAATCGTAAATTCTCACAACCAGCACCATTGGGCAGATGCTAACCCGCATGTTACCAGAGCTCGAGCGCATCAAGATCTTTTCTCCGTGAACATTTGGTGTGGAATTGTCGGAAATAACTTAATTGGCCCTTATGTATTGCCGCCACGATTGACTGGGCGAACGTATCTTTTGTTTCCGCAGAATGCATTGCCAGAATTACTGGAAGATGTTCCTCTTTTGATAAGATCTAACATATGGTTCATGCATGATGGCGCTCCAGCACATTTCAGCCATGTTGTGCGAGCACACCTTAATGCTGCATACACGAATCGGTGGATAGGTCGAGGTGGACCGATAGCCTGGCCTGCAAGATCACCAGACCTTAATCCCTTGAACTTTTTTCTGTGGGGTCATGTGAAAACGATCGTCTACAGCACAGAAGTTCCTAACATTATGGATCTGCGACAACGAATTGAAAATGCATGCCAACCCGTTCGTAATGCTGGCGACGAAGTCTTCCATGACATCAGACGGTCGCTAATGCAACGAGCCGAAGCGTGCGTGCGAGCTGGTGGCGGGCACTTTGAACAATTCCTGTAATTTGGAGCCACGGGTTTAGTTGGCTGTATCGCGTAAATAAATCGTTTCCAGACAAAGTGCTGTAGAACATTTTCGTCTTCTTTTGACCTGCAGAATATGTCACTAAATTTATTGTACATAATTTTGAAACACTCTGTATAGAAGATAGACTAGCAGAGGACCCGGGCTAATTACGCTTGTAGGTAAACACACACACTTTTCCCAAACGTCTGAATGCTTGTTTGGGAGCTGAAGGAAGATATGTGTACCTCCTTTGCCTCATCGAGAGAGACTGCCCTATCTATATCGTCTATTATATCCATTTCCTTTCATTAATAATAATTTTTGGAAACGAATGTTCTATCATTGCATCATCATTTTATGTTAATTGTTTTAATTGTTTGAATTATTATGTGCTCATTGTAATTGCTGAATTGCGCTTTGTGACCATTGTTGATGCGAATACGACGGGCCTATTGTTGCACAAACTTTGCTTTGAATTGTTGGTCATGTGATATCTGCTGCTGGTCCGAGGCACAGATTACTTATTACACAGATACGACAATTGATTGTTAAGAGTGGAAACTGAAGAGATCATTCAGGCTTTTCTTAGAAAAGAGAATACTTAGTACCTAACAATTTCTTGAAAATCTTTAAAAATGATCAGTAACTGGAGATCATGACTTAGCAGACTATTAAGAATGAGTGAAAGACGATAGAGGGAGCACTCCTTTAGCTCCGTGATCTATTGAGGGTTGTTCTGTTTACCTACAAGTGTAATTATCCCGGGCAACGCCGGATCTTCTGCTAGTGAGACATATATTGTTGATCCTTGCATAGTGCTGGTGCATTGCGTGTTGACACCATTCTTGATATCTATTGTCGCACAAACGTTTATTTGAATTGTTGGTCATGAGATATTTCTCATTAATCTGCCCTGCCATAACCATGAATATCGATTTTTTATCAATAATTATTATGTTTTCGAAATCTGAGGTACACACTTGGTGAAGGTCATGTATGTGAAATTTTATCAAGATCGGAATAAAACTGTAGATTTGTATAAAAAACAAACAAACAAACAAACATCCTTCTTTATATATGTAGACTAGAAGAGGTACCTGGCATTGCCTGGAATAATTACACTTGTAGGTAAAAAGAACAATCTCAAAAAAAAAATTGTAACTCCCAATTGGTTAAATAATAATTCAATCAATGCAACACAGAGCAAAGGGACTATCCATACTACGAAATATACGAAAAACAGGACTTCTAGGTGATAATGGAGAGTTAGCAGACTATTGAGAAAGAGTGGAAGGACGACAGAGGAAGCACTCATTTAGCTCCGCGTATTGAGCAAAGCGTAAGCATGTCAATGGAAGAATCGGCGATCGCTAGACTACACAAAGAGATGAATGGCCAAGTTATGATTCACGAAACTGAGAGAAGAAAGAGTTACATCTACGAACATCAAGGTTATATCTAAAGTAAGATTATGTGAGTAAGAAATTATTTAGATTAGCAGTGGCATCCTTGGAGAGGTCCATCCATTGTGAGTCTTTAAAAGATTTTTTTCGAATTTTCTTTTAAAATTTTATGTATTAATTCTAAGCGTTTTCATGTGTTTAATTTTAAGTTATTTCAAAATTTAAATAGAGCAAGAAGGTATAAGAGCTTCTATTCCAGGGCAAGAAAAACTTGCATCTAAATTATCAGCTGATGCTCCGCTGTGGTGAGGCAAGTCAAGAAGAGTTTTGATAAGTCCCGGTATATCATCTAGACTCCCTGTTTTTCGTATTTTTCGTAGAATGGATAGTCCCTTTGCTCTGTGTTGTATTGATTGAGTTATTATTTAATTATATCGGAGTTAAAATTTGACTTTCCGAGATTGTTCTCTTTACCTACAAAAGTAATTATCCCTGGCAACACCGGGTACCTCCGCTAGTTATATATACGAGGGTTGGGGCAAAAGTCATGGCAACTATTTTTTTTCTTGAAGATACCAGTCCGGTTGGAAAATGTGACATACACAGACGAAAGGACAAGGTGTTACTACATGTGTGGACAATGAATAGCACTGAAATATCGTAACACACTAATTTATTGCGGTAGTATACAGGGCAATATGGCCTTCATGGTGCAAAAGAATGACAACACAGTAAATATAAAGTTGACATGACATGACATAAAAACCCTCAATATAGTCCCCTGCTACTGTCACCACACGCTGCCAACGATGTGGGAGGTACTAAGCACCATCAGTCTCAGCATTTGCCGCACCATGTGTGAATCGGGTCACCTGTTGGCGCACAGCATTAGCAATGTCCTCTCGTGTTGCAAACCGCCTACCAGGTAGTGAATCCTTAATCTTGCGAATGAGATCAAAGTCACAGGGCGTAATGTCGGGAGAGTACAGTGGGTGCTCTAATTTTGATGTAAGCGCACCTCTCGACACGGGTTAATTCCATCTCGCACGACACCCACTAACTGACTGATTTCACAGCCCTCGCTGCGCTACTACTGGCTATCACAGAGCCATCTGTTGTTCTGCATGCACACTATGCCTGCAGAACTTCCACACGACACATATACGTTTGTGATCCGTTCACATATCTACAAGAAAAAAAATAGTTGCCATGAGTAGCAGAGGTACCCGTTGTAGCCCGGGATAATTACACTTGTAAGTAAACTGAACAATCTCAAAAAATTAAATTATAACTCCCAATTGAATAAATAATACTTCAATGAATATAAGATAGAGCAAAGGGACTCTACATTCTACGAAAAATGTGAAAAACAGGAATTCTACTTGATATACCAGGACTTTATCTAAACTCCTCTTGAATTGCCTCACCACTGCGGATTATCACCATATACTTCAGACTCAAGTTTTTCTTGCCCTAGACGCAGAAGATCTTATACCCTCTTACTCTATCCAAAACTTCTGTTGTTCAAATGTTTCCATAGCCCGTATAGTGTTTTTTCTTTTAGCTGCAGAGTTTCTCTGACCAAAACTCGATTTTTCTGTTTCCTTGCCAGTCATCTGGATGTTTGATAGGGAGCTCAAAGGAGACACGTGTGACTCCTTTTCCTCCTCAATAGATGCTGTGTTATTTATATCCTATCACTGCATTGTCAATTTAGGCTCGTTATTAGTAATTCTTGGAAATGAACGTTCAATCATCGCAATATCATCATCTCAGTTTCCAAAATATTAACATTTACAGAGAATGAAATGTATTTTTATGATCTACTGTGCTACCCAATAAGCTAGGTGACATCTCCTGCAAGACCCTTAGTTTATTTGAATAAATTTTGAAATATCTTAAAAATAAACAAATGAAAACGCTTAGAATACATGCAGTAAAAATTCTTAATGAAAATTTCACAAACTTTTTTTTAAAAGCGCATGATGGATGGACCTCTCCAAGGATGCCACTGCTAGTCTAAATAAATTCTTACTCATGTAATCTTACTTTAGATGTACACTTGTTGTCGTTGCAATACCCTTTCTTCTCTCGATGTCTTGAAGCAAAACTTGGCCATTCATCACTTTGTGTAGTCTAGCAGTTGCCGATTGTTCTATTTACTTGATTCCCATTTGCTCAATACAGCGCGAATCTAAAGGAGTGCTTCCTCTGTCATCTTTCCACTCTTTCTCAATGGTCTGCTAACTCTTCATTATCTCCATTAAAGATTTTCAAGAAATTGGTAAATACTATTAACTGTCTTTTCTAAGAAAAGCTTGAATAACAGGAATTCTATGCCTGAATAACAGGAATTATTATTTTTTCGAAATCTGAGGTAGACAGTGACCTTCCTCATGGTGTGAAGGTCAAGTATGCAAAATTTCATCAAGATCGGAATAAAACTGTAGGTTTGTATAAGGAACAAACAAAAAACCCACAAACAAACATTCTTCTTTAAAACGTCTTTTTTTGACATCTACCTCAGATTTCAATAAATAATAATAAATATCAACAATGGCATCAACAATAAATATCAACAATGGCATCAACA